>JAECUM010004733.1:0-50378 GCA_016617855.1 Megalonaias nervosa | reverse complement strand
TATTTTGATGGCATGAACAAAGACAACATGCTGTGTCGGTCATTCCTGCCAATGCTTAGGGATTTATTTAATTTGATTATCCATTTATAAACGATGTACACATATGTGTAGCAATGAAGGTTGCATCCTAAAGCAGTGTACCGTTATAGGGACGGACAATGCATTAGTTGTGTACATTCTTTGTTCATGTTCAAAGTTGTTTGGGTTTTTTTGGGTTTTTTGTGTTTGTTTTTTGTTTTGTTTTTTGTTTTCCGTCTAATTATGACTGCCAAAATGTGTTCGGGGTCTAATTGCTTCTTCACCATCTTTAGGACTAGTTCAACACAAATTGGATACTATAGGGGAAAGCCAGGTCATCTCCATAGAACATTTTACGCTACAAAGTAAAAACATCCAGAATTATTTAAAGGTAAAACGACGGTTATAGTGTGTACTATTCCGCTCCATAGTTTCGTACTTTGCACAAGATTCAATTTATACATAAAACGCGAATTCCGACATTGAACCTTTGGGTATCATGGGTTTTTTTTTTGGCTTTTTTAATTTTTAATTTTTATTTTTTTTACAGAAGAATCTTAGAATGCTTGTAGTCTAGTATGGTTTCTACAGGATTCAAATGCAAATTTGCGCTCAGAATTAATGCACCATATTAGAAAGCAAAAGCGTGTATAATATTGTTTAGATCAAATTTTAAAGTTTCAATAGTCAGATTTCTTGACAGTTTGTTTACAGGAAAGCAATAAAAATAAACGGGGTGGGGGTCTTTAAAGCTCCAGGTGTGTATAGGTATAGGAAACTTAGTTTGTCAGAACAGGAACAATGCATAAATAGAGAATTTTAGCTACTTTTTAAACATTTTTTTTTTTTACTAGTTATCAAGATGGATTTTAACGGTTGGGGAATAATTCTGATTATAAATAAAATAAAAAATCAGCTAGACTGATCAAGAATTTTATTTCGATCACATAAGATAGTAAAGTCCGATTATTTAACGGTTTCATCGTACAATCTGAAAATCTGAACCTCCAGCAGACAACGTATGTATGAGAAAGTGAAATCTTTTGAAAATTTGGAGCGTAACAGCAGAAATTTAACGTTCAAGAACGGTGTACAGACCATTCTAAGCTAGTAGCATCTGTCTTATAAAATCGATGCCCAGATCCATATTTTCCGATAAGTTTAAAGTCGGCGGATCGGGAAGCAGGGTATTTCACTACAAGGGGATCATCATATGGTTTTGTCCTACGTTTTGTTCCGAGACATAATGCGATGTTAGTGATATGTACAATATCACGTTTTGATGAGTCTCTGTGCAAATGTGAGTGTCTTTAAATTAGACTATAGGAATTTTTTAAATTTAGAAATAATATGCTGACAAAATAGAAAATGATGTGGCAAAGTTGCATTTACTTATTCTAAAACCCTTTGGTCCGAGAAGAATTTTATTAAACTATGCATAATACATGCCAAATTATTCTTAGAGTGCATTAGAGACATTTCTTCTGTGTCATGCCGAGATCATCCAGAATATAAAGGCGAATTGCGGAAAGGAATCAGCTGATGTGAAAAACTACAGCTGTTGGTACAATACTATCTTATCCTGACCTATATCATGAAACTATATAAAGTATTCACCTTTTGAACTGTTCATTGAAAATTCGCACGATTTAATGATACAATGAGATCTGAAAGAGAGTTCAGTAGCGTAAAAATGGGATCCGATGCTAATAATAATAATAATAATAATAATAATAATAATAATATGCCATGCAACTTTCAGCTGAATGATGTCAAATTTTGCGACATCAATATAAGGACGAGAATGCTTATGGTGGCGCTCTACAGTTTCGTATTTTGCACAGTGTTAGAATTTTAAAGACAAAGAATTTCCCCGGGGTTCATCACTGGCTATACTGACTATTTAAAATGACCTTGTACATCTTAGGTATTGTTTAAAGAACCTTTAATTCTCTTTATTTTGATGTATGATTGATGGGTGTAATATGGGTTATAGAGTAAACAACTTGGCCTTACTCCAGATGTGCAACTTTCAAAAACTGCTAGCTCCACTTGGTCATTTTCACTTCCTGGACTTCAGAGGTAAATTGTAAAAAAAAGAGCCGGTAACTTTTTTTTTACATTTTATACATTTGGTAATTCATCCATTGCACTTTCAGAAGCTGGTATTGTCTAGTTTGGCAAAAATTCATTTTCGCTATTTTAATAGGTGCTAAAGATAGTGTACTTTAGAATAATTCAGGCTGATTTTTTTAGCACAAGGGAACAGTCATGTTAGTTAGCATTGTTCTTAGATTATGTACAATTTCTATAAGTACAATATCCAAAGAAATGTCAGTCACATAACGTCAAAATAGCACAGAGGTATGCCAACATTCTCTCCATTGTGCGTGTTTCAAATGCAAGCAACTTTCACTTTACATACGTCACTCTCTCAAAAGTACACACTAACTGGTGAGCGCCCTTTATAATACTATAAAGTAGTTGTCAGAATTTACTTCTTTTATTATTAAAGTAATTTACGATATATCGTAAAATGGTCTCCAGAGAGTTGCTTTAAGACTCACGTGTATGAAACTTAGTCACGTTTAAATAAAATGACTCAGTCAATCATTAGTACCTTGCTAATTTGAAAAACAATTTCCAGTCTGCTTCATTTTACCTTACACAGAAGTATAACATTTTGAGATTTTACCGGTAATGTTCAAAGTACTTTTTGTTAACGCTTATTTGCAAGGGTTTATCTTCCTGACGCGTTTTTGTTTAATTTTTCATTTAAAAAACAACTTTTTAATTGTCATTGCGTAACCAATGTTGTGTTTACATGCCGTTAAATCACTGATTCATACGTACGTACATAAATATATACATACGGATGTATGCATGTGTATGTAAGCATATATCTCTTATATTAATTGGCTGTACATTTGATAGATCTGTTTTACTGTATGCATTAAACATGCTACCATCAATTTCTGTAATAAAATAACTGTACATGTGTATACTCCTAATCACCCATCGGAGAAATGCAAATCCAGATTCATTCATAATGTATCTTAATGTGAGGAATTTCTGGTTCTCAATGATTTGAGTGGAAGTCTGGCATTCGCCAAAGGAAAAATTATTTGCAACGTCTTCTCATTACTGTTATGTTTGTAATATCATGTTTAAGTCAGCGTTAGAATGGTTCACAAAACATTTCCTATTCGTAAAATCTTTTCATGTTCAAGGACACGCATTCCGTTGGTCATTGGAATCTCTCTGTACTATCTGTTATCTGTCATCCGCATTACAGCTTAATCTCCTTTCTTGTTCAGAATATTGCATTCTTTTATTTTGTCTTTTACAAATTGTTCTTTTTGGGGGTTAAATTCTTGTTATGTACAACTAGTAATATGTATCACAGGAGGAACGAAGATGTTAAACTATGTCTTGTTATAAAACCCAATACCGCGAGAAAAGATTAATACGCTTTCGTTTCTTATGGCAGACACTCTAATTGGCACATTAGCGCGTAAATCATAAACAGGCCATTAGCCAGTCCCTCGTTGCCAATAAATACTACTAACCCGTAATCTGTCAAGGAAGGAATTCCAAGTGTTCATAACTTGTATGGACGCCAGTTTTTCGACTCAAGAAGATATATTCAGATTTATACGGTGTATTGATAAAACATACCAGATTCCTACGCTTTGACTCATAACCTTCGTACACTTAAGCTAAGCCGCATATTCCCATATATTCCCTGCATATTTCCGGTTTTTAGCATGTTACAAATCATATAATGGAACGCAATTGCTGAGAAGTTACGGAAACGGAAGAAATGGTATCTACACGCATACCTTTCAGTCTGGTGAATATATTTTGGAGAGGAAAAATTAAAGGCCGTTAAATGGTCCCTCTTTGAATGCTTTATGGAATTATATTTTTTTTACGATAAGCTTGCAACATTAATTCGTTTCAAACTACGCAAGTCAGCAAAGGAATCAAATCCTATGCACGAATACGATATTGGATCGATATTTGATCAATTGTTTTATCACTTGTCCAAAAAGAAAAAAATTTCCAAATGGGACAGTGTCTTTGTGGTCTAAGTTTGTGTTTTGTGTAAATTTCTTCCGTCTTAAGTAATTATGCCAAATAGATATAACTAGTGTTATAGGTTCACTTTGTCTGTTTTAATACTTCTGAATTCTAAGGTTGTCAAACATTTTTTAACTTCGATAATGTCACATCTGTGCTAAATTTTTAACACGATTTATATGCATGTATTGAAATATCACTTGATTATTTTACATTAATTGTGCATGCGCGTCAGATAGTAATCTACATCCAAAATGAGTAATGCCGACGAGAACAATATTTTGTAAGTATATATAACTGGTTTTCTAAAGTTAAAATTGAATCAATATCTACTGCAATTACCGTGCACATCAACACTTTAAGTTGATTTCACTGGACTCGAATCCCATTTTATCTTCAGATTCTTGGTTTCCATTCAGCAGGACTGTACGAAATTGTAATTCTTTCAGCACAATTTGGCTCTTGACCCCGATATGCTTCATTTCCACAGAATATAACCTAATTTCAATTTAATACATCTGACCGCCAGTCAACAATTACAACCACTTTTTTTTTTAAAACAACCAGCGCTGTTCTAGATTTGTTTCTACGTAGTAACCTTGTCCTTCACCTGCTGAAGTACATAAATAGCCGCGTGCCAAACACACAATAGGGTCATGTCTGGTGTAAATAGTACAATCCATTATTTGTTTATAAGTGCACAGACTCTCCCAAAGGAAACGCCAAACCCTGCTCTCATTTATTTGTGTGTTTCCTCGTTTCCACAAACATATTTGCTAAAATATTTAAAATGTGCAGAAACGTTTAGTATACGGAGACACATTTCCTGTATTCAACAGGCAATAATCTTGAGAGAAAAAGCATAACCCTTACGCAAGAACTGAAATTATAATCTGAGTGTTAAATTGTAACAAAAAGTGATGTGTTTTGTTTGAAATAGGTCACGATGCTATTTCGACAATATGCGAACTTATTTGCAATTTTTGTCCATCTTTTTGATTTTTTTTTAAAGTCTTTGGATTTCCTAGTAAATGAACTTAAATGTTTTGTTTGTTGGTGATCGGATTAAAATGTAATATGAATTTAAATTTTAAAAAAGAACAGATTCGTGAAAGATTTTCTCAATTTCCCTTATTTGTATCATTGTGTTTACAAGTGAAGAACACCTGTGGAAAATGTCTCTGTTTTTCATCTTTCTTCATGCAACCTTCTTCTGCGAGTATAATGAATAAAAAGTTGCAAATACGTACAGATTTCCATTGTTAATAAAGCATCGTTTCAGAATAATCAAAATAAATAATAACTGTACATTTCTATACTAACACGAGTAATGGCTGAAGCAAGTGTCCCGCACACGTTTTTCACTGATCGACCTAGCTTTCATCTGCAGTGTCTGTAGTCCAATTTGTAGGCGAGAAAGCAACTGTTGTAATTGCTATTTGTTAAAATTTTATATCTCAATTTTATTTTTTTAAGGGTAGACAAATTATAGATTAATGTTCATTGATCATGATGACTATATCTTAGTTGTTTTTGCCCCCAACTAATCTTATATATAACAGTGCTTTTGACATCTATCTAAAACAAGCAGACGATAACAAGAAAATAAATGGATAATAAGTATTAACATGTATTTTCAAACAATAAGTATGTTTCAGGGGTTAACAATGCACTGTGCAACAATGTAACCAGCAATCAACACCAAATTTACCAAAATCAGTATTTGTTTTTGCCACCAAAATTAAAACGCATCACAGAGTACATTAACGATATTTACTGCGGACTCGATGTTGTTCGGATCTAACCTTTCGGTCAATGGTGAAATCCAAGACTATCCGAATGCAAACGGCACTGCCGGGGACATTACTTGTCCAGACGTCAAAATCGGCGAACGATTGTTGCATTTTCTCCAGTATGTCACAAAATGAACGAAGTGTGTAGAGCTGTTTTGAAAATTGAACTATTCTTGATTACAATTGGCTTAAGTTGGAAATTTGCAGACGCAATTAGGATAAACTAGCAGGGTTGGAACTACCGAGGGGTGAGGACTCCTTTTTTCCCTTATGTTATATTGTTACAGGTTAGACCCCCCCCCCCCATCCCTTGATTCATGGACGGATACTCCTAATTTTTTTGTAATGAACCCCTGTGCTTGGGACAACGAAAAGAATCTCAATCTCGCGAGATTCTTCTGTCACATAGTGAGAATCTGATGTATGAAACAATTTACCTTTCTGAATGTTATTTTTTGTTCCCTCAAACATTTTTCGTTGTATGTCATAAAAATACTTTGAATAATTAAGTCAGAAATTTCGAATATTGGAATATTTTCCTAAAATTCTAGCAGTTCATGCAAATATTTTATATTCTATCTCTGAAGGTGAGAAGTTCCTTAATCTAACTCTCACACACACACACACACCCCACACACACACTATTGAAACCTCTGATTCTCTTCAACCTTTCGAACACCTGACAATGAAATAAACCCAGTGGCGTCACTAGGGTTGGTGTCACCCAGTGCGGTAACTCATGGTGTCACCCCCATGGACCTCCTTCCTGCACAAAAATTCAAAACTGTTATAGACAGTCATGTGCGGTAACTCGTGGTGTCACCCCATGGACCTCCTTCCTGCACAAAAATTAAAATTTTTTTATAGACAGTCATTTTGGTGTCACCCCCTCTGATGGTGTCACCAGGTGCGGTCCGCACCCCCCTAGTGGCGCCACTGAATAAACCTCTTATTTGTGCGAATCCGTACTTCTGCTTGTTTTCTCCGCATCGTTAAGAAAATATCTGTCCCTGTTTATGAAGGTCAGCTTTGACCAAGAAATACGGCAGATAATGTTAAAACCGAGATATGTCAAATTACATTGATTTATCTCTACTTGCCTATTTACACAGACGTAAACAGGAAATGAAAATTCCACGTTCGCGATACACGATAAAAACAAGACAAATTTGTTATAATATATCAAATTACTGACCAAATTACTTCGCCTTTGACGCATATTAAATCCAGTGTATATTTGTTTTTACATTTGTTCCTGTGGTGTCTGATAGTTTAAGCTCGAAAATTAACCATAAAATTTGGTCTCCTACACAACAGGAATAACAAAATCAAGATAAAGATTTGGGTCATCATTAATACGATTTAATTTGCATACTTGTAGGAAAACAGATTTATATTCCGAAACTTTGAACCCGTTTCTTAAGTTCTGAATTTTGTTGAATATGTGTCTGGATTTGACGTTCTCTAGTACGCATACACTTTGATCTATGGAAGATCTAAGAGTTATCTACATACGTGTTGTCAGTGTCATGGTTACCAGTAAAACATTTCACTGTACTCTCAACGTTAATGTTGAATATGGGTGACTACCATGATGCTACCCTGAAGTACACCTATCTCCCGAGGATAACTGTCAGAAAGGGTACTACCTATCTTAACTTTAACATTTCCATCTTTCAAAAAATTGGAGATAAAACTAGGCGGCTTCTTAGACCTGGGTTGAATAAGTCATTAATTATGCCTTACGTCCATATGATGCCAAAAGCTTTTTCCATGAAGACGGAACTTATTTATTCTTTCTTTATGAAAGTTTCTCTAGCAAATGCTTCAAGTCTGACAATATGTTATTTTGTGCTTGTCCGGTATGATGCACAATTACGGTAAAGATCAAGATGTAAATATTCTTAAACATACAGAAAACAATATATAAACGTGAACAAAAAGCAATCCTTAGAATATAGGCTTAGAAATGTTATATGAAGCTCATTAATTTTGAAAGTCCAAGAGTTTTCTTGGCGGTACATCATCAAGAAGCTTTTTCGTGGAGTTTAAATCAAAACACTTTCGTCCCGCAGAGTCGAATCGTTATTTACTTGAAATCTGGCGTCGATTCCGTTTTCATTATTGTTGTCCTAGATGATGACCGCATGAGCTGGGTATCGTTTAATCACTCCTGTCCTCTGTGCCTTGATATGTACCATGTGTATCTTAGTTGTGTTACTAAACATTTGAAGGCAGTAACTGGAATTTTGGGAATATGGATGAAATAATTTTTATTCCAAAGGTCTCAAACATTTGTACATTTTGATCAGTCTTCCTTTGTCGGAGCATACGGTTTAGTGGCTGGAAGCAAAGCGGACGAGGGAGCAAATGTTAAGAAAAAATTGTATGATGATTTAATTACATTTAAAAGCTGCTGACAAAGGTGATGACAATTTAATTACATTTAAAAGCTGCTAACAAGGGTGATGACAACGTCAACACCGAAGATGATGATTGCCTTATTATTATTATTATTATTATTATTATTACAGACTAAAGCGACAATGGCTGACATGATGATCACATTAAGACTCACCATTCTCCTGACTCTGATAATTTCTTCTCATGCTTTTTCATCGCTAAGGATCCGTTCCACTAGCCCTACTACATCACCCCTGCAGGCAAGTTTTCTCTCTCTCTCTCTCTCTCTCTCTCTCTCTCTCTCTCTCTCTCTCTAAACAGCAGACAAAGTATCCAATATGTATTTGTGTCCACTTTTTAATACTGATTTTTTTTGTATTCATAGACAGCATGTTTCGTAATCTGCTGTTTACAATATGCACGACAGGGTCAATATATATGATTCATCCCTCGTCGACTTGTACAAGTAGAATAGCAATAGACAATTCCGCGATAACCATCGTGACATATCCTTACTGTCAACAGCCGGTCAAAAATGCTTGCCAGAATTCTGCTGAATGGTCTTGTGCATCACATCGTTCAAGTGCTCTTGACAGAGAATTATCGTGAAGAGAATAAGGACAAGAGATTAAAGTCATGGTGTTTGAAGCTCATCAGCTGCAATAGAAACGACAAGAACATAACTCCAACCTGTACACGAAATGCATCGACCTGACAAAAGCCTTTGACACAGTCAGCAGTTTCATGATGCTGTGTTCGTTCGTGTCGTGGACGACGGTGAGTCATCCGAACCATTCCCAGTTACCAATGATGTCAAGCAGGACTGCGAGTTGGCCCCAAATCCTCTTCAATATGATGTTCTTTGCAATGCATGCTGATACCCTCCGTGACCAAGACACAGTGATAGACATTGGATACGGAATGACGATAAGCTCTTCAATCTGTGGAGAATACAGGCGAAGACGATGTTACAGGTCGTGACCATTCGCGCATGACTGATCTACAAGTGCGCAAACAGTCAAGATTGCGTTAATCGCGTAAAATTTTACGAATTCGCTCACTTGTAGATCGCGCATTTGCTGATGTCTGTTCCCTGAATGCCAAAACTGAGTCTGACATGCAACACGGTATTGACCAGCTTGTGACAATTTCGGTCTCACAATCAGTATAAAGAAAACAGAGGCCATGCACCAACCTGCACCAGGAAAGACATATGTAGAGTCTACCATCACAGTAAATGGCCAAACCATCGTGGTAGTCGGCAAGTTCGTCTGTCTTGGCAGCACACTGCTACGTGCAGTCCACATCGACAGACACGTTGCCAGGGCGCACGATTGCGTGAATTGTTCGAAAATTTGTACGAATTCGCGTATTTGTAGATCAGTCATGCGCGAGAACTCCCGCAAATTATTTTAAAGTCGCGCATATGAAATGTACTCTGCGCAGTATACAACTTTTATTCAGCCGTTCACCCTTAAATCACGCCGGTAGAAATACCATAGCTCTTGCCAAGACGTGTCCTTTTCGTAACTGTTTATACACCTGGCTTCTTCGGTTTTACATATAATTTGATTAGCACATTGGGCTCCGGAACAAGCATTATGTCATAGTTTGGACATTGCATCAAGGAAGTTTTACAAATGCGCGTTTATAATATGGGCTACATATAAAACCCAAAATGGCTGATTCCCAGGGTGGTTCATCTTTAGATGACGATTTCGTTGGGCAAATACCGGCTGATGATAGTGATGAAGGGAATTTATTTTTAAAGCGGGATGTATATCAGATTATTGGAACTGGAAATGTGTTAACTGAGATACCAGCGAGTGATTTTGAACCCGAAAATGGTGTTAAAAACGAGTGCGATGTATATGCTAGATGGACAAAACAAACGGCTTGCCAGTCACCCCACCCGCACCCTGTACACCCATTTCAATGGTATTTTGAATTAAAGGTACAAAATGCAGACTAAGAAGCCGAATTAAAGTAATGATAATTTAAAAGGAGAGTGCAATTTTGGTTTCTTTTCGCATCTCAATTTAGCCTATGCGTGATCATATGCTTCTAAACCATATAGCTCTAGCACAAGGGTTAAGATAAATTTAACAAGTTAGAACCTAAAAATTACATTAAGACGTAAAGATATTTATTTGATCAATATACCTCAGTCTGAACAAGCAGACCATGGCATTAGTGGACTTAAAATCCTAATGCAACGTTATGGAACAGTAAATTGGCATAGCAGTCAGTAAAGTACTAATTCAATAAAGTGAAACTTTGGCAGAGCATATGTTAGTGAAAAATCTTATTTTGGAGCAGATGTATCCAAAAGACAATACCTTGCAGCCATGGAAAATTGTATATAATAACCATAAATAACTGTTTTTAAACTTGTTCCAGCTGGCTAAGCTAGCTATGTATATTCGCCTTCAGACTGTAGACTGTGAAAGTGGGTTCTCAGCACAGAACAATATTCGTACTCAAGTAAGGAACAGATTAAACTCAGAAACAATTAACAGATTAATGCTTATACAACCGCTCCGGTGGTCTAAGTGGTTAGAGCGTCCGCCTCGGATGCAGGAGTTCGCTGGTTTGAACCCTGGCCGAGTCATACCAAAGACTTGTAAAAATGGTACTAACAGCTGCTTCGCTTGGTGCTCAGCATTAAGAGGTTAGTATTAGGACTGATCAGCCTGGTGTCAAAATAATGTGACTGGGTGGGACATGATGCTACGTATCTGCGGCATGATGTCCCAGTGGTAGACATCAGTATAAACTGCCACACTGCAGACATCGTAGCGATATGACTGAACAATTGTTAAAGCTAATCCAACACACACACACACACACACACACACACACACACTGTTTTGTTAACTAGAGGCAACATCTTTAAAAAAGATTTTGATTTTGAGAGGGCTCTAACAGTCAGGAGCAGGAAAATAGGGAGATGGATACTGAATTGTTAGGTAAATATTGAACTATGGCCATTTCCTCCTCACCATCCATTTTGTTCTACTCCACTCTTATTTTTGTGACAAGGGCCCCCTTTAAATGAAACCCTGGTAAGCATCTCTATAACGTTTATGAAACCAACGCCAAAATTACTAGAGCAAGTGTGACCTTTGGCAGACTATGTGTAAATGTATGGGAGCGCAGAGGGATCAGTCTAGAAACATAACTCAGGGTCTACAAAACCGTTGTGTTTCCGACCCTGCTGTATACTTTCGAAACCTGGACAGTGTACAGACACCATGCCAAGAAACTGAACCATTTTCATTTAAACAGGCAGGGCAGGATCCCAAACATTAAGGTTCTCATACTGGCAGGTATTTCAAGCATCCACTCTCTGCTGATGAAATCACAGTTGAAATGGGAAGCCACGTCACCAGGATGCTAGAAGAGCGACTGCTAGAAAAGATCCTCTACGGTGAACTGAAGGGTGGAAAGCGATCTTATGGTGGTCAGAAGAAACGTTTAAAGATTCCCTCAAGTCATACCTGAAGTACTTCAACATTGACCCTGAGGCTTGGGATAATCTCACAGAGGATCGCTCCATTTGGTAGTTTCGTCCATACTGGAGCAACAGACTTTGAACGGAGAAGAATTGCAGAGGCAATGCAGAGGCGCGAGTAACGGAAATCTCAGAACTGCAGCAAGTCCTCTATTGTTCAAACGGACCCAAGCGGCATCTCCTGTAAAGTGAGTCACAGACAGTTCAGAGCAGAAATTGGCTTGATCAGCCACTCCGTAGCGATGCAATGTTCATCTTCGAACTCGAAGGACGAACATTATATATATAGGCTGCTAACATGGCCCATTATTTTTAAACTGAAACTATACTTGTTTCTTGCTTTTCACGTACTTAAACAAATCCATGTTTGATTCAAAATGTTTTTAATCGACATGTCCCTACATAAAACTATAGAGATCATTAAACGAGGAAATCATAATGTCGTCCACTGAGCACCTTAAAAGATTCTTTGAGTTAGTGTGTGTCAGAGTGTGTGGTTGATAGTTGGGACTGGTTGTGTTGCTTTTATAACCAAGTTAGCAATAAATTGTTTTGGTTATTAATAAGAGTACATATTCTCTCTTAGGTATATGACCCTACACCAAGGTGACAGCACCTGCAGAGATTTCTACAAACTGTTGATATTTGTTTTACAGAGTTCGTGTATTTGTTTACGGAATCTTGTAAAAAGTTTCTTGTATGTAATTTTTTTTCTCAACATTACAACTCTTTCTCTATGCTTTTTTTCAGTGATACCTTAGTATACTCTGATAAATCACATGACTGAAAATAATATTTGGATTCAGTTGCCAAAAAAGGTCTTATAGAAAAAGTGGGAAAACTTGTTGCAAGCTCCTTAATTTCTGTATTTATGTGGACTTTTGGGGGGTAATTTGTGACATCTGTTGCAAGTATTTTATAGTAACCGTAATATATGGATGTCAAACTATAGTATTTTTGCCTTTATTAAGGTCACACGACTACTATTTGCACACATTTATCTATTCATATACACTCAAAGGCCACATCATTGTGACTTCTTTGTATTTAATGTAAGTGTTTTTTTTTATTTAATAACGTATAATGTATATAAGCTATGACATTGTTTGTTTCTATACTGCAGGGGACTAATATTGGTGGTTTAGGTTCCCACTTCTCCACAGAGGAATTGCTTACTGATGTCTTTTTCCGGAGAGGGGATACCGACCACAACAGTAAACTCTCAGCCCCCGAGATCGAAAATTTTTTCCTTCAGTTCACCATGTATCCGCCTTACGTCTGTAGAATATATGGGAGAAAGTTCGTGGAAATAGCTGATTTTAACGGCGACTCGCAGCTAGACAGACAAGGTATGTGACTCTTTGTAAAAGACGTGTCAGTTGAAATGTCTTCAGCCTTGTCTGTAAGACCTAGGAACAGATCACTAAATCACCTCTGGGGGTCTTTCCGTCTGATCAGAATTAGTCTTTCGTAGGAAACGCTAGGTATGATATACATTTCATCTCTAAGATAAGGTATGAGTAACGATTCAAAGCAACTCTAATAAAGAATAAAATACCTTTTTGAGCAACGACCAATAAAGTCAATGTTATAATAACGCTGTAAAGCTTCTAGATTTATTATGTGGACGAAATTGTCTTTTTTCACTGGGCTATATTCTTTATGAATGACGCTTCACGTAATATCTCCCAGGTTTGCACATGCTATTTGGATTCATCTTAACCAAAGCAGTTGTGAAATTGTTCGGACATAGTTTTATTTTCAATCTTTTATTGTATGTAGAACATGGTCAATTAATTAATTCAAGGTCATATAATTCTGGCCAGAAACAAAAATTAAAAGTATCATAGAAAGTTGCACGAAAAAAAGAAATGTGTTCAAAGGACACATATGTCAAACCACTATATGTACTGTATGGTGCAGTATTGTCTAGCGAGTTTCTGGAGAGTTCAACAAAGAACAAAACACTAAATGCACACACATGATTTCTCCAAAATAGTATCTATATTTTATACCACAAAAGGGCATAACTCAAGGAAAAATGCAGCAGAATGTGTCGACAGAACGATATGCGCACGTTGACCCCATGTTAATAATATCTGTTAAGTTTCGACACAGTAAATGGTACGATGTTGTAGAATTTTAGTGAGTACGTATCAGACGACAATCATAATGCTTTATTTCTCAACTATAGATGATGAGACACAAGACAAGTATCCTTTATTCATTGTTCTTGCGAACAAAGGAAGATGGACAATGAAGACTTTCAGTTAAAAAGCACACGTGTATCTTCTATATTTGTTTATATTTATCTTTTTGAAAATTATTTCAGAGCTCGTGACCCTACTCTCGGAGATGACTTGGAATTCTGAAAGACGAAAGCGATGATTGTATAACAAGCAAGCACCTAATAATACGTGAACAAGACGAATGGGCATTGCTAATAAACAATATCCCATGGATTCAGATGAAAATCTAGTTTGCATGTCTATTTGGTGCTAACGCTTATTGCACTGCAGCACTGTTTTAAGAGCAAAGATAAACCTCTTGTATGGCTATCTTTTTTATGTAATTATATGAGTACATTGTTTTTAACCCGCCCAGACCATGTTAACGTGTGATTTGAAGATTATGTACAACAACTGTAACAAAAAAGACAGATTAAGAAGAGATTGTTGGTAGCTTCTTATGTATAAATTCAGCTTGAGGTTTTGATAATTGATTTTGCATCATGGTTTCTCATTTTAAAGAAGACAAAGAACTGTCAGGTCCTAACATTTCACAATGACGTCATAATGTAACATAAAGATGATATGTTATTTAGTATTTATTGTTAGTCATCCATCTGGTCCTCGTAAGTATTTATACATATAACATCACGTCAGTTATAACTTGCAATTCGACTTGAAACTATAAGTGAAATGTAAATTGTCTTTGGTATAGTAGTTATCTGATTATTAAAGGTCGATATTCAATTATTTCTCCCTGTAAATCTGAATTCATGAGCAAATAATGGCGAAACGCTCTTGTTTATAGTCAAATTTGCCATATAACTATTTTCCTCGTTCCAACAAACCTATGCATTTCTTTGACTTTCTAATTTCCTATGGTCGAAATCTTGCTTATAAGACAAGCCTTCTGATAGGATAACCTGTCTAGAAATCCCCAATTATACTGACGCCATCAAATGGAACATGACTGTGTCTTTTAGGTCAAAGTCAGAAAAAGAAAAAAAGTCTAAAGCAATTGTAGGAATACACATGTATGCCTTTGACTCAGTGCACAGCAATAGATGCAACAAAATGCCAATGATGTCATTTTGTTTCCATCAGCTGTCATAATTTACCACGTAGTGGAAAGTAGTTGTCAGTTTAATGGGGTACAACTGCATCTGATATTTTATTATAAAGAAATGAAGGATTTTGAGATTGTTAGGCCACCTATACTTTTTTTTTATAAGTACCCGCACATGTTTACTCAGATTTCTCTTAATTTCCCGTCGATGCAAGAACATTGGAATGTTCAGAAGTTATCAGTGTAAATTATTCTTTGAAATGTCAATACACGATACAAGTATGTGTAATTTTTTAGTTTGCTGACGATTTCTTATTGGCCTCTCAGCCCAATGGATGTAACTATTATTGTACAAATATAAATGAATACTACTTTTACTAATGGACATTCCTCTGCATTGTGTATTCTAGTTATTGCTATTATAATACCATTGTAGGTCTCCAAAAAACGTACATATCGTCTCTGACTTCGTCCTACTCTTTCGTTGATGCTGTGTGATAATTTTCATTTCAAAATCCATCAACGTAAGACAAATTGTCATCAGTTCTACGCAAGCTAGATAGATAGTTTAAACAAAGCACTGAGTAATGGATACATCCCTTGAACTGTTCCACAGCATAATTATGTTTTTCCACGTCTTTACGGTATTAGCAGTGACTTTAACTCCAGCATTATCTATCTAGATTATGTGTTAGCACAATTTGATTGTAGCTTTCATCGCCGTTTATTTACCATTTTTATTTGATAATAATTGCACGCTAGACTTCCAAAGCTTCATTTAGCTGTGTAACACATGTCTTATTATATACTGACTCCTTTGGAAATAGGCAAAGGGAGATAGAAAATCAGACAGTATGGTCGTCATTGCCAAATATACAATTTGCTCCAATGTACTCTTATTCTCGTTCAACCAAACTCTCGCGTGATTTCAAGAAATATCTATTCTGAATGACAGTACCTCCTATGAGAAAGATCTCACAGAGCCACACGAGATGTCTGGTAGAAAGAGACTTATAGACTTGCTCCCAATCACGTCTCCTTCAATTTATGTTAATCATGAAACTGTTACCTCCCATGCAAGGTCACGAAGTTGATATTCCTACCGTTTAACCACTGTTTTACAATCACCAGAAAACTGAAAATATTGTTACCGTAGGAAGTCATGATAGTTAATTCGTTGACATAAATAATGTCATATAATAATTACACACCTTTCTTCTAGATTTGCGTCGTTACATTCAATTAGCACATTATCTTTTCAGGGGAGAGTTTTTAAAATAATAATTTAATGTCATTCGTTGAGACAATGAATCAGAAAAAGTGCACATATATTTTGTCAAAATATTCGACTTAGAAATATATTATTTCTGTATCATTGTTACAAGTGGTCTTTTTGTGTGTGCAATATGTAGTTGTTCATGTGAAAAGATACGCAAAACTGTTAATAAAGCTTTCAATGTCAAATAAAACATGATGGTGTTCAATCTCACAGAATTCTTTTCATTGCTGCTGCTTCCATGTTTCGGTACATTTGGTATATTCTTCTGATTCAGATACCATCCCATACCTATGAGGAGAAAAAACGCAACATGCCATTACGAATATTGTAAATTTCATCAACCCGCGTTCCTTGTTAGTCTTTGTGCCGGACCATGCTTTAAATGCGATATTAGGGTAAAGTCGCGTAATCATCTTTGCCGAACATGAAAATCTGTTCGCGAGTATTATCGCGCGCGTTGGCGAAGACTAACTTACGCAACAAGAATAGAACGTATTGTTGCAGAAAAGCCAGATGACGTCAGTGATATAGAAACCAATGAAATAATATCCAGGATTAAAGCGGTTGCAGTATTTCTTATCCGGGAAAATAAAAACATTATTTAAAAAGTTATCGATTAGACAATGAAATTCCGATATACTCCTTGAGAAAAGATACAAAGATGTATAGCAAAGGCATGTATACTTATGTTATTAGGACTTTCCCCATATGAGCTTCGAAAGACTGTACAGCAATCTCGCACAATGGCAGCATAGCTAGGCATCAAAATAAATACCTGGGCCTAGCGGGTCGAAATGGCATAGGTGGATGATGATGAGGAAATACGCCGTCGCAGTATCATACGTCTAATTGCCACTGTGATTGCCATAAAAGCACAACAGATAAGTTCCAGAGTTTGAGTTACAAAAACGTCTTAGCGATTTAAAAGTTTATTGGGCAATTATCCCGATCAAATACGAACCATTTAAAGACGCGGTGAAACTTGTGTCAAGGATGCATCCCTCAATTATATCAACATTACAGCGCGCAGGTACCTCGGTGGTTAAGAAAGAGATTGTTCTCCATGTGCATTTGATTATGCAGCTTAACCGTGACAATAATGATCACAAATCCGTGGATTCATTGTGGTTCACGTGTAATCTTAAATCGTAAAGACACCGATACTATTCAAGAGTAAATTTACAAAGCTTTTGCTAGCATTCTTGAGACGTGTGTGTGTGTGTGTGTGTGTGTGTGTGTGTGTGTGTGTGTGTGTGTGTGTGTGTGATTTTGATTTTTAACGTAGCTTTAAACATTTTTTGGTCATATCGCTACGATGTCAGCATTGTGACAGTTTATAGTGATGTCTAGCACTGGGGCATCACGTCGCAGACATGTAGCATGGTGTCCCATCCAATCACATTATCCTGACACCAGGTCGACCAGTCCTAACACTAACCTTTTAATGTAGAGCGACTAGCGAGGCAGTACCATTTTTATAAGTCTTTGGTATGACTCGGCCGGTGTTCGAACCCGCGACCTCCCGCATCCAAGGCGAACGCTCTAACCACCAAGCCACAGGAGCGGTCTGAGATGTTTGAAATATTCTCCAAGGATGGGCTGATTCTGCATATTTCTCTGTTACAGTTTTACCACAGGTAAAATTATATTAAAACATCAAAGTAGATTCCGCGACAAGTAGTGATCAGTGTAAAAAAATGATGACATTTGATGTTTTGAATTATTATTCTTATCTGCGAGCGAAAATACAGAACATCCTCGAAATACAAACAGTACCTGGGCGAACTTAGGTTTGGTACCATTAAATTTCCTGTACAAGTTACTAGCATCAGTGAGTTTGAGCAACTCATCCCTGACTCAAATGGTAATATGTTTGTTTTGAATAAAGATGGCTACATTAAAAATGGTACTGTCGCGACAGATTACACCGGATGATCTCACAGAGGGCTTTGAACTAATGTTTACAACTCGGATCAAACGCGCGCCCGAAATCAACGAAGAGGTGATAAAAGTCCCAGAAACCACCGCGGAGGCTCTGGGAAGAGAAGTGATGTGATGTGATTATTATTTTTAACGTAGCTTTAACAATTTTTCAGTCATATCGCTACGATGTTTGCAGTGTGGCAGTTTATAGTGATGTCTAGCACTGGGGCATCATGCCGCAGACATGTAGCATGATGTCCCACCCAGTCACATTATCCTGACACCAGGCCAATCAGTCCTAACACTAACCTCTTAATGCTGAGCGCCAAGCGAGGCAGCTGTTAGTACCATTTTTGTAAGTCTTTGGTATGACTCGACCAGGGATCGAACCCACGACCTCCCGCATCCTAGGCGGACGCTCTAACCACTAGGCCACCGGAGCGGTCCTAGGAAGAGAAGATTAACCGTATCCAGTTTTTGGACATTCTGAGTCATTGAACATTTGCCAGCACAGATTGAAAGAGTCAAAGAATTCATCGAAGAAATTGGAGAGAGCGTTAGTGTGATTGCAGATGATACCCATGAATTTGGCGAAGACGTCGAAGCGGCACTTGAAAAACTTCCATTGCCACCTCCACCCATTCACAAGCCAATGCTGAAAACAACCGAAGAAATATTTTAACAAACCAGACTGTCAGTAGATAATTAAAAATCCCATATTTGCCGGTTGGAAACAATTTGTGATCAAACAACCATCAAATGTACATGATGTATGGATGCTGGTAAAGAGGGAGATAACTGGGTTTAAACAAGCTCCTGGCGACCTGTGAAATTTTATGGTTGAATAGTTAATACAATTAAATAAAGCTGGAGACATTGACAAAAGCAACACAATGTTTGTAGATTTTATGGACTAATACATCAAGACTTATGAAACAAATTTGCACAGGTCCCCCCGAATCCGGACCATCATAATAACCCGAACTCCACAATACAGTTATAAAATAGGTGGAGAAACAGCAACAAACACCGGCGCATACGCTGGAACAACAAGGAGAATCAAATAGACGCAAAGCGGAAGCACAACAACCAATGAAACGGGAAGGTTTTGGTGGATTGCGTGACCTCCACAACCTCGTAGATCGGTTGGAAACATTGGTGGGGTCGGTTCGTATCGCAACAATGCACCAAAAAGTCGATTTTTTCAGCGACTGCTCACCATCGACATCATGGACCCGGAGAAGTTTCGCGAGTGATTCGCGATCTCATTGAAGACATCTATGATGCATATAATGAAAGCGCGAACACTCTTGGTAAAGTTCTGAGGCGATTCCCATTCTTGACTAAATTAATGCTGCTATACAGCTAGTCATTGCAAATACAACCCAGAGTGTTACCTCGATAACCAGGATCTCATCAACGAAACCAGAATTTAATGTGGCTTATACCAATCACCATGGGGAATACCTTACACTCGAGATCGCACGAGCGTTGTTGCACGTGTATTACTTTTGGTTTAATATTCGATCACGACCGTTTTGTGGTCTTCCCGCGAAGACACTCGTTTGTGTTTTTTACGTAGGGTGATGGCGCAACCAGCAAGAAGTTGCGCTTCAAACGGGCGTGCACCACATTGAATCATCGATGAGATTCGACCTAATTTTTTCAATGACTGCAATCTTCATACGCGAACATGAGCTCAGCTGATGTCATCTCAATTAAATCAGCACCGTACGAGGTTGACAGTACACAGTAGATAAGAACGATGTTCGGGTGGTCCGACGATATCAATGCGATTTTCCCATACCAACAAATTCTCTATGTAAAGACTTGATGGTCCGGATATCGCGCCAGAGATTGACAGGTTTACCTCAGTTATTCATATCAATTTAACTTGTGACGTAATTAGTGGCAGTTACGAAAGCGGTGTTTCCTCAAGCGTAGCCGCCCAGGGCTACATATTTTTAGGTTTTCCCCAACTGTGGAACCGGGTGATCTATTGTCAATTACTCCCGCGCAGCCTGTGTATCTTCCATGCTATAATGGTCGATTTGCACATATTCGATTACTCTTGTCGACTAGGGCATGCAGAAGACGTTGGCATTACAACTATTAGGGGTGAACCGATTCGTCGATATATCGATGCATCGATACGTTTGCTGAAACGATACATATATCGATACAAGAGATGGAGAATCGATACAAAATGATACTTACCGTATGAATGTTACTTTTAGTCTTCAGCAGTCATGAATAATTATTATTAGTTGCCTTGTTATTCTGTAAAATTATAATCCATCTGAAACAGCATTTGCAGTCACAGACACTCATCTTTATTAGTAAAAACGAAAACGACTATTTGAGAATACTCGTTCGCCGTCTACAATTTAACACAAAGTGACATGATTCGTAATCTGACCCCCCCCCATTAATTATCTTAACCCATAAATATGTTCAGCATATACTATACATTCCAAACGTTTTCCACATGTATAATGAAGTACTTTACTCATCATTTAGTAACCACTTTCAAGCAAGGTTTCCACTTTGAATTGTATCTTTGCTCCTTTGGTCGATTTGAAAGCTACGCTACGGGTGTGTTGCACGGTGAAATATGTTACATTGAATTCTCATTTGTGGTTATTGCTTGTTCTGGCCCAGGTTAAACAATAATCCCCAATCAGAAATCGATGTAGCTTATTCTCTGCGCGACAAGCAGGAAGTATTGGCAGAGCAACAGAGTCTTCGCAGGAAAGTCATTAGATATGTCAAGTACTTACGCGGAGATGCTGCCAGGGTGTGCCATTCTGCGAATCGTGCAAAATTTGTATGAATTCGCGCGCTTGGAGAACAGCAAAACGCGAGATCTCCCGCAAATTCGTTGAAAGTCCCACAGATGAAAATGTGCTCTGCGAAGTATCTATAATTCGGATAACAACTGTTCCACATCTGATTTCTTGAAGCACGACATGGATGCTTCAGAAACTAAATTTGATTAACACAACGTGCCCAGGAATAAGCATTATTTCCTAGTTTGAAACCATTCATGAAGAAAGGTTTACAAATGCGTGTTTAAAATACGGCTATCTAGTTCCCGGCGTCGTTCATTACGATTTCGTTCGGCAAATACTTGCTGATGCTAGCGATGATGACAATCATTTTTAAAGTTATAGAGGATCTCAAATGGGTAATGATTTAATATTGAATTTATGAAACAAGTTGAATAATGTCCAGCTTTTGCGAGCCTTGGCGAGCAAAAGCTGGACATTATTCAGCGAGTTTCATAAATTTAATATTAAATCGGTACCCATTTGAGATTCTTTTTATCACATAGTTTTTATTTCAGTGGAAATTATTTAGATAGAAAGAAGAACGAATAATTTCGTTCATTCTGACAGCCGGTGCACCTTTCATTTGTTGTGCATAAAATATAGTCCCAAACAAAGCTGAACCGGTAAAAGTAGATTGTACTGTTTTACAAACAATAAATCAAAGAAAAAGCTTCCATCCGAATAAACAGAACATTTTATAACGACAAAATCATTTTTCAAAACAGAATTATCAATGCGATGTGATGCTGCCACATTGGTTGATACGGTACACAGTACAGTAGGCCGACAGTAGAGTACACGTTTACCCTAAAATTTCACTTTCAGAACTTAACGTTACGTTGTTGCGATTGTTATGTGAAATAGGATTACCGGATGCAAAAATTCCCACATTTACTGCAATGCATTTGTGACCGGATATTTGCAGTGTTTGATTTGGAACAATAGACTGTACAGAAGACGTCAACAAATTTCTTTTCGTGTCGGATTTACATCCCATATATGCTACGTAAAGATGCTGTGGCTGGATAAAGTTCTGTCAGTTTGGAGACCCATTCATGTCCAGATTATTCTGTGAACAGAGGTGAGTTTATTTACTTGTTTAAGTTAACATTTAAACCACGCCCCCCCCACCCCCGCCACCCGCTATCCCTTAGTTTTACTCCTTATTGTTGTTCTTGTCTTGTAGTTTTACGCCATTTTTCTTATGATGATATTGTTAAACCTGACATAACAAACCCCTGTGTGGGTAACATATCCATATTCAGACAGCCGAGATAATTTTTCTTCAATTTCCTTTCGCAGTCGAGTTAAAAAATGGCCGCCAAAAAATGTTGATTCAAAGCAAAACATTCCAGAAGGCGGGATTAAAAACGTTTTCCCACGATCCCAGCCAATCAGTAAAGAGGATCGTGCACAATAATTTCATGGGCTTATTTGGACCAATCAGAATCACATAAAGTGATATGTTCACACGTATAATATCAAAAATATGAAACTGCACACACTGTAGGCGAAGTGTACCGACTATGTGATAAATAAAGTATATCAGATTATTGGAGCTGGGAAAGTGTTAATGGAGATACCAGTGAGTGATTTTGAGCCCGAAATGGTGTTAAATACGAGTAAGATGCACATGCTGGATGGACAAAAAAAAAATTACCCTTTCAACGGTATCTCGAAATTAAATACAGACAATTTAAAAGTATAATGCAATTTTCATTTTTTAAATTAATTAATTTCGTCCTGCCGATCATATGCTTCAAAACCATATACATGTATCCGTATCAGGTAAGATAAATTTAATAAAATAAGGGTAAAAAAATGAAATTAAGAAGTAAAGATATTTATTTTAATACCTCTGTCTGCACAAACATTGATGGACTAAATACCCTTATGCAGCATTATGGAACAGATAAGAAATTTGGCATAGTAGTCAGTAAACTACTGATTTAACAAAGGAAGTTTATGTTAGTGAAAAATCCTATTTCGGAGCAGATGTATCCAAATGATATCTGTGAGGTCTGGAAAATTGTACATAACAGTCACAAAGATCAAATTCCAAACATATTAAAGCTGACAGAGCTAGCTATGTATATGCCCCTTCAGAAAGAAGCACAGAACAATATTGATACAAAGAAAAGGAGCAGTGTATGCTCCGAAATAATTACACAGATTAATGCTTATACAACTAGAGGTGACAGCTATCAAAGATCTGGATTTCAGTAGAGCAATAAGAAAGTGGAGCTGGAAGAAAAAGAGACATAATTAAAGTTTGGATAAATATTGACCTATGACCGTTTCTTCTTTGATAAAGAGGGAGGTCTCCCTTAAGATAAAATCCTGTCATCATCTCTCCTTAAATTGTACATGGGGAACAAATATGGAATTTCTTTTTTTATGCAGAAATATTTAACCAGTGAATGTAAGTGCTGATGGAATAAATGAAATTAGCATAGAATGAGCTATTGGGCAGATTTCCAACTGCTCAAGTTTATCACCTTGTGTAAGTTTAAAAAAATTGTAGAATAAAACTGGGTGTAGTCAATAGTTTTCCGTCTTCACTAACAAACACAAGTACCTATGGCTGCATCTGTCTCTTGCATCTGCAGGAAGTAAAATGTGATATTCATGTCGATATTCAACCTTATTCCCATGCCCGAATTTGTTCTAGATGAGATTTTCTTTGCACCAGGATAATGCGCTATTTCTTCTATTTTGAAAATAACATCATATTTCTTCCACGTGTAACTGAGACATGAAATTGGTAATAAGATGTTTTCAAATCATTCATGTTGTGCAAAATAAAGGGAGTTAAATGAAGCTACCATTAAATGGCCTAAAACGTTGGATAAAACTCACTGCAACCAACAGGTAGTCTGTTTGAAAGTATAGTTGTTATTTTCTCATCAATGCGAATTGAATATAAATATATGATAACTATATGTCTATCTGCAGTCTGCATACTAAAAATAGGACCAGAATGTCTACATACATGAAAGGGCACAACCTACAACCCAAACACAGAAAGACCTTCGAGTTCATATGTCTATCGATATCTATCGTGAATCGTATCGATACATGGCATAGGTGTATTGTTTCACCCCTAACAACTATACATCAGAAATCGACCTGATCGAATGGTACGTGGACGTGTAATAAACCCGAGTGTTGTTAAAGCGAGAAAACCTGTTTACATGACATATTACGGAACTGGCTTTGGCAATGTTATTCCGGGATTGTTTGCAGGTGCACCAAAAGTGCTCGCGTCCCTTACCGAGCGCCATGCCCAATCGCTAAACAAGCTGATAGCATCAAAAATGTTGTTGCTGGATCGGTTAAAAATCCGAGACAGCAGCCATTAATCACTCGAGCACCACCAAAATTAATTCTACTTCCATTAATAGCAATAATGTCTGTCCCGGTTAGTAAAAGTGAAAAGGACCCAAGGCAGCCCTGACGCGAATCTGACTAGGTTTGGTGCCAAAGAGGATCTGATTAAGTTTAGCAGCCGGGTTGTTTTTGTCGTCGACCTGGGCTAGCTTGTGATTTTCCAAGATCGAACTAAAAAACTTAAAACATCCAAAATATACATCGATAACGTTGTTTTAAAGCCAGTTGTCGTGAAAAACCTGCCTGGCATCACTGAAAACCGGGGAATCAAAGACTCTGACCTCATGAGAACTTCACATATCGGGCTCACATATATCTCACTCGTACAGTCGATCAGTAGAATGATAATATCGATTTGCTTGGTTACTGATCTAGGTCAAAGCATTCTATACCCACGTGACTTGCCTCTCACATCAAGCTGTGCTGGGGCGCCTCGTAGTGACTTTGCTTGGCGGGACCTTTTAAGTAAATACACGGGTAAAGGGCAAAAGATACCCTAGAAATGGAATAGTTGAGGAAAACACACCACACACACACACACACACACACAATAACAATACACACACACATATATATATATATATATATATATATATATATATATATATATATATATATATATATATATATATATATATATATATATATATATATATATATATATATATGAGCGAGAAAGCCAGACAGAAGAGAAAATATAAAAGAAACAATGATAAACGAATATCATGGTAACGAAAATGCAAATATTTTGGAATTAATTTAAATATTTACATTTGACAAATACCTTTTAAACGAATTACTGCGTTCGCTCTTCCTAAAAGTACTGGAAATCTAAAAGTTATATATATAGATAGATAGATAGATAGATAGATAGATAGATAGATAGATATATAACTGTCAAAATTAAATGTGTCCATTGACTTAATCTAATCTATGTCATGAGAAATTCTCTGATCACAATATAAAGAGGACATTTTCTTTTCCTACGTTAATACCGGATATATTTCATCGTGTGGTACCAAAAACGTGATATTTTACCGAGGTGAATTGTTTTATACTACAAGATAAAATATCTGGGAATTAACGCAGGAAAAGAACATTTCTTTTAATTATATAGCAGTCTTGCTTTAGAATCAAAGTTTGAAAGATTAAACTCACTCTTTGTCACAACACGCCCACTCCCACCTCCTTTTCGTAAAATTCGCCTCACATTCAGAGGCTGATCATATAAGAACACGTGACTTAAGAAAGGGGAAGGATTGGGTTGACATAATCTGTCGCAGTACATTACATTTTCGTCATTTTGTAAACTATTTGACCTTATCTGAAAACAGTGCATGTCCGATTCAGCAATGCATTACAGCGGTTTTATCGTTGTGGTCAAGAAAGTAAGGGGAAAAAACCTAAGAGAGATGCGAACGGTGTCTGGTCAGATTTCTTTATGAAAGATTAATTTCCATGTCTGATATGTAAAACCGTTTCAGCTTATTTGTTCTAGTTCACGAAGTACTCGTTTTTTTGTTGCCGCAGGTACAACTTTTGTAGGCACACACAATAGCATGGCATGATGGGAAATGTATTTTCACATGTGAAAATACATGAATGAAAAGTACGAAAATTATTTCGCCAATAAGTCCCTAAATTCCACACTTAAGTATGTAAGATTTGTTTAACATGTTCTGCATTCATTAACAATTAAATTATTTAACCGAGTACATCATCTACCTAACTGCAAACAGTGAAAGTCTCAATAATCCTTGCATAAATCGTCGGCTAATCAATGTCTCTGATGTTCTTTGGAAGTCTAGAATACAATTAGTCTCGTTCAACCTGACTAACGTGTGGCTCTGTGAGATCTCCGCCACTCTGTTTGGTGAAGAAAACACCCAACAACTTCGGAAGTCTGGTTCAGTAATGCTAGATTGCAACGTAGACTGTAGACACTGATCTACTGATGCTTAATGCTCAGGCAGACCTAGGTATTTACGCCTCAAACTCACGCTAAGAAATGCTGTACTTGAACCTGAGATATAGTTTTCACCATGAGACAATCAGAAATGAACTTTACTGTGATTGGTCGAATAAAATTTCATACTCAGACTTAGGCTCACGAGTTTTACGATTATCATGGCTTGGTCGCTTACTAGGTATTCAACCACCAAACCTTAACGGGCATCAGAAACTTTTCACGACGATAAACGTTTCGCAATTTTAGTTGGGCAATTGAAATCATAAAAAGACCACCCCTACTATATGATACACATACAGTTTCTGTTGATTTTTTGAAGATAGCGTACAGTTAGTTTTCTTTAATGCGCTCCATTAACTAAATTTGCCAAAATGTCGTGATGCTTAAATATGTTATGAATTAATCTATCAACATGCTAACAAACAAAAAGACAGAAAAAACAAATATCAATATCCATTCTAATATGTCAGACTGTGTCAGAACTACATTCGAGGATGGGTGCTAGTTTTTTCATTTATAAAAAGGGTATATCAGAGTTCACTACAATTTGTACATTCTTCAATTCGCAAATTCGATTAGGGTAAGGTATATACATGTCTGTAATCCTTTAATACATATTCACTCAGGTATGACTTTTCTTCACGATAAACATTGGCACCAAATTTTTTGCAGTTAAGCACATATTTGTTGCAAACAAGAGAAGGACACCGATGAACTTGAATCACATTCTTAGAGCTTCGAAACTTGATAAATACACAGAAAGATTTATGTTTTAATTGGACCTTTACATGTTTTATTTAAATTCTAGATCTCACTCACTCGTAACTGAAACGTCCGTCTAACAGTTTTCCCTTATATCGCCTTGCGGAGGATGAGATACTGTGATGGCCGTGCAATTTTCTCTTCAGATTCAGGCTTTCAATTACCTAGCATACGAAACTGTTTCTTATATTTAATTTTTAAGTCAGAGACAATGATTAGAAAGGGTTAAAAATAACTCATTCATTTATCCAAATATTACATAACGGAGGGGGGGGGGGGTCTTCACAAAAGTGTCGAGTTATCCTAAATATTTCATATTAAGTAAATTGGATATATTTTTTTTTTTTAAAGTACCGAGGCAGCAGGACTTAACTTCAATCTTGCTCATTATGACCCTTGCATGTTCAGTGCAAATCGCAACATTAAAGAACACCAATAAAAGAAATATTATTACATTTCTAACTGAGGATAAAGCTGGAGAAATTTTGCAAAATCTGGGCATATATGTTCTCATCCCTGATAGTCATGAGAATCAACCAGGGTCTACAGAATTGTTAAAACTGAAACAACGAGATAAATCATTTGCTAATGCTGGATGCTGTAATTTACGGTTGAGAAAATTAACATTACTGTATGAGAGCGATTTTCACAGTTGACAACTTCCGTGGTCTAATCTTTTACTCAATGGCTGCTAGTATGAGGCGCAGTAGCGGACAAAAGCTAGTCCAATGAGAACGTTGCAGTTGAAATTTTAAAGTCATATGTCGAGAATTCCAATTTCAAATTGCGTATCCTTAAAGTTTCATCGTCTAGGTCGAGATTTTAGATAATTATATGTTGGATTGTGCAGCGATGGTTGAAGTTTCAATGTCCTATGTCTAGAATTCCATGTTCACATGTCGAATCTAACCGTTTGTGTTGAAAGTTCCATTTAATACGTCGAGTATTTAGATTTCATCTGTTGAATTACACAGCGTTGGTTGAAACTTGGATATCAAAAGCTGATTTTTAAAGATTTTATCTAAGCTGTTCCAATGAGAACGTTGCAGTTGAAATTTCAATGTCGTATGTCGAGAAATCAAATTTAACATGTTGAATCAAACTGTTTTTCCTTAAAATTCCGTTGTCTAGGTCGAGGTCAGATTTTATCTGTTAAATTATACAACGCTGGTTGGAAGTTTTATTTCATATGTCGAGTATTTAGATTTCATCTGATGAATTTCACAGTGTCGCTTGAAACTTCGATTTCCAATGTCGAAGTTTTAGATTTTAGCTGTTGAAGTGTACAGCGGTAATTGAAGTTTTAACGATGCACATCTTGAATCACATTCATTGTACCAGTTCCATTTCATATGTTGAGTTTTTAGACTGTATCTGTTGAATTACACAGTGGTGGTTGGACGTTTTTGTTTGCTTTGTATATGTTTTCTATTTTTATGTAGTGAAATACTTGTTGGTCTTAATAGTTACATTCCACGATGAGAATGTTTGCTGTAACAATTCAAAATAATATCGAGTGTTAAGATGTATCATTTGTGTATTCATTTATGAGGTCTCATTACATTTTACGCATTTACAGTTTGAAACTTATCATTCATGGTTCGAGAATTACGAGGGACTTCTTCGCTAGAGGTCGCTTTCACTAGCAGAACCGCGTTATTTTTAGATATGGAAGATTCCCGTTGATTGATTTTGATGAGCGACAATACAATGAAATATCTACTTATAGCAGTTATCTTGATGCTGTTTATTGAAGCAACGGTAACTAGTGAGCTGCAGGACTACATTTTAAGTATATTTAGTGAATGATATTCTTATGTTTTGCTTTATTATACCTATCCAAAAATATGGACCTTTTTGATTTTGCATTTTGTGAATTATTATATTAGGCAGGTGTATGCAACATTAAATTTGTACATAAAAACTGTCCCTTGCATTCACTGATAGTTCCCGAATGACGTCATCAGCAGCCATATTTGTGGTATGCTGGCAGACTGACCGTTGAGTTTATATGGTGTTTGGAAGTTGAAATAAATTCATTGAATCTGACGATACTGCTACAAAACACACATACATAAATAGAACGCAAATCAGGCTTTCTATTAGTATCTATATAATCTATTGATGTTTGACTCAACTTTATAAGCTGATCTTGCTTCAGTTTCGACTTGTTCAGAATTGTCAGTTTTGGTGGTTGCATCATTGTCAGGTAAAAGGGGCAGAATATCGTCTGCTAGTGACCTTATCGGGAAACATTTATAGGAATGGTTTGGGGTTATAAACAGAGAAAATAACCTGCAGACATCTGATTTTTAGCTAATTACATTTAGATGAACGAGTTTACAGTGTATCAATATGTCTTGGCAGGGAGAATTATGGAGGGGGAGTGTCACTCAAAAGAATACAAAACAAGTTTTAAAAAAAAATTAGTTTATAGCTTTATTAACATAGACAAATATTCGAATTCTATCCGAATACTAATCTTCAAACAAAAATTGCGTACACTTCAGAAGTTCAGTTGCAACACGTACGTGTATCCTTCGTCTAAAGAGACTCCTCTCTTCGTCCTCAACTATGGTGGGTCCTGCTGCTCTAGATCTTGCTGACGACCGATCTAATCTGTTGATGTTTGACTCTACTGCCCATCTGCCCTCATCTAACAAGCTAGCAGCTGAATCCAATCCATTCGTGTCGGATGCTAGATTCGTTAGAATGTCACCATAATTAGGGTTCAAACTTACCTGCCTTGTCATTTTATCAGCGTAATTGCAAGAATTTTAATGCCATTAAAATAGATATAATTAAGTCATACAGCACATTGCTATTGTTTGTCAAAAGAAGAGTAAGATAAATACTTTCAGCAGAGATGTACTCGTATTTACACGCATCATGATAAGAGAAACGAGCGACAGCCTCCTTGTTTAAAAATGATACCCGTCGTTTAACAAATGCGACTTCTAGCGAGGAAATTCATAGTAATTCTTGACCTGTGAATGGTAACTTTCAAACTGTAAATGTATAAAAGGTAATGGCACCTCACAATTGAATACACGAATGATACATCTTATTACTCGATATTATTTTGAATTGTTAAGGGAGGTCTTCTCATCGTGTAATGTAAGTTTTAACACAAACATAAGATTTCGCTATATAAAAATAGCAATTCTGACATGCACGATGAAAGGTCCAGCCACCGCTGTGTAATTCAACAGATACAATCTAAAAACTCGACATACAAAATAAAACTTTCAGCACAATGAATGTGAACCAACATGTTAAATCGAAATTCTCGACATATGACTTTAACATTTCAGCTACCGGTGTGTAATTCAACAGATACAATCTAAAAGCTCGACATTGGACATCGAAATTTCATCCAACGATTAGTAATTCAACAGATGAAATCTAAATACTCGACATATGAAATGGAAATTCTACACAAACAGTTCAACACGTGAATTAAGAATTCTCTACATATGACATTGAAATTCCAGTTACCGCCGTGTAATTCGAACGACACAATCTAAAACCTCGACGATGTGAATGGAACTTTCAACCATTACTGTGTAATTAAACAGATACGATCTAAAATCTTGATCTAGAAAATGAAATCGATCTTTAAGGACAAACAATTGATTCAACACGTGAAACTGGAATTCTCGACATATGACATTAACATTTCAACAACCGTCGTGTAATTCAAAAGATACAACCTAAAAACTCGACATTGGATATCGAAGTTTCAACGAACGCTGTGCAATTGAACAAATAAAATCTCAATACTCGACAAATAAAATGGAACTTTCAACACAAACAGTTTGATTCAGCACGTGAATTAAGAATTCTCGACATATGACATTGAAATTCAATCGCTGCTATGTAATTCAAACAACACAATCTAAAACCTCGACCTGGAAAATGAAATAGAACTTTAAGGACAAGTAATTTGATTCAACATGTGAAATTGGAATTCTCCACGTATGACAGTAAAAATTCAACTGCAACGTTTTCATTGACCCAGCTATTGTTCGCTATGGCGCCTCATGGGCTAGGTCGTCCTTCAAGTTTAACTGACACGTATTTCACGTATGTTTGTTTCAGCTGCGATATTGATTAGATACGAGAAAATGTAGACACTCTAAAATTTCTCGTATGTATCTTATCATCCTCTATATGTACAAAATAAAAGAAAACACGAAATTGGTTCAAGACAAAAATTATTTAAGGGAAGAAAAAATCTATATTACAATGAGAGAGAGAGATGATGTAGACTAGTCTTGCTTAAAACAAGCAATAAAAAACAGAAAAAAATCAGCACTGTCCCACCCAAAAGTGAAGAAAAAGAAATGTTGATGACGTTGGCAGTTACGCAAAGTGCGAATATGATCACATAAGCAGCTGAAACTGAGTGGCTGCATTCACATTACCTTGACACATTAAGCAACATTCCAACAAACGACAAGAAATGAAAGAGAGAAATAAACCTGGCGTGGGGATAGAGCTATACAAGGGAAACATATAAGACCTTGGGGTCAAAAAGAGAAATGGTCATTATAAAAATCGGGAAGAAAACTGCTATCTACAATAAATGAATTAGACAAATTCTCTCGTATTATACCAGGTATTTATCACATAGTTGGCACAGTTTGCCTATAGTGTGTGTGCTGTTTAACATTTTTGATATTATAACACGTGAACATATCACTTTATGTGATTCTGATTGGTCCAAATAAGCCCATGAAATTATTGTGCAGTATTCTCTTTACTGATTGGCTGCGATCGTGGGAAACCTTTTTTAACCCCGCCTTCTGGAATATTTTGTTTTCGTTGAACAATTTTTATTCGACTCGCGAAAGGGAATTGGGGAAAATGGTCTCGTCCGTTTCAACATTGGCAATTTACCCCCACAGGGGTTTGCTATGTCATGTATAACATAACATGAAAAATGGCAAAAACCCCCATGACAAGAACACTAACAACAAGTAAAAATTACGGGTATTGCTCAGATGATGGGTGGGGATGGAGTGGCGGTATATCTGTAGCATGGAATCCACCCTATATATAAGCTTGGTTTAAATGTGAACTTACTGAAGTAAATAAACTCACCTTTTTTCACAGAAGAATGTAGACATAAACCGGTCTCCCCAACTGACAGAACTTACACGGTAAATATGTGATGCAAGTCCGACTCAAACAGAGATTTGTTTACGTCTTCTATTCACTCTAATGTTCCAAATCAAGTACTGCAAATATCCGGTCACAAATACATTACAGTAAATGTGTGTTATTTCTGCATCCAGTAATCTTTTCACCAAAATATCGCAGCAATGTAATGTTTTGTTGTGATGACGAATTTCAACGTAAACACTGGCACTGACATCACACGCATTGGACATTTTGTGTTGACAAATGTTTGGTCTTTTGTAAAATGCTTTGATTTATAGTTAGCAACAACGTATAATATACTTTACTATTTCAAATTTGTTTGGGACTATTTTTTATGCACAACAAATGAAAGGTACAGCGTCTGTCAGAATGAAAAATTATTCGTTCTTCTTTCTATCTAGATAATTTCTACTGAATAAAACTATTTGATGAAAAGAAACTCAAATGGGTAACGATTTAATACTGAATTTATGAAACTCGTTAAATCGTGTCCAGCTTTCGCTCACCAAGGCTCGCAAAAGCTAGACACTATTCAACTCGTTTCATAAATTCAATATTAAATCGTTACCCATTTGAGATCCTCTATATCTTAAGGCTGGGGGTATGAAGGGTATTTACAGAGAAACCTTGTTCACTGAAGTACCCTCCATATCTCTTAACAATGCCCTTTTTCGATTTGGTACGGAGTGGGTGGGGGAGGTAATATAAGTATACAGGGGTGCTGTCTCTTCATATATTTAACTAAATGGAAGGCGATGCTATCATTTAATGCTATTCACTGGCATTGTACGGACGAAATCCAACTCGCAATCTCTCATGAGCTGCTTCTACTGCTTGAATTCAGAGAACTACTATTCTCAAAAGTAGGTCACGATGACCTTATTCTTTCCGACAGTAATATTCTTAAATTTGCAGGGTTAGTTAAATTTGTGACTATATAATGCCAATCAAAACATCTACAAGTATTTTATTTAATGAAATATTCACACCACACGCCAACAAAAGTCTTCATGACTTAATTTCACAACCCCGTTTTAATGATATACTTATCGCCTTTTGGTCTATCTAATATCACACGCTGTAGCGTACTAAACATTATCAATATGTATTAAAAAGAGCAATTTGAAATCTTTTGAATTTCGTCTGCACAAATACACAAAATATTTGCTATGCCCTGAATAAATGTTATATTGCAATACCTAAGTACAAACGACTAAACGTGACGAATTAGACACCTGATGTGTGGATGCATAAAGGGTAACATTATCTCAAGTGGATAGAAAGATAGATAGATAGATAGATAGATAGATAGATAGATAGATAGATAGATAGATAGATAGATAGATAGATGAATGGATATATATATATATAGATAGATAGATAGATAGATAGATGAATGGATATATAGATAGATAGATAGATAGATAGATAGATAGATAGATAGATAGATAGATGAATGGATAGATAGATAGATAGATAGATAGATAGATAGATAGATAGATAGATGAATGGATATATAGATAGATAGATAGATAGATGAATGGATAGATAGATAGATAGATAGATAGATAGATAGAAAGATAGATAGATAGATAGATAGATAGATAGATAGATAGATAGATAGATAGATGAATGGATATATAGATAGATAGATAGATAGATGAATGGATATATAGATAGATAGATAGATAGATGAATGGATATATAGATAGATAGATAGATAGATGAATGGATAGATAGATAGATAGATGAATGGATATATAGATAGATAGATAGATGAATGGATAGATAGATATATATATAGATAGATAGATAGATAGATGAATGGATATATAGATAGATAGATAGATAGATGAATGGATATATAGATAGATAGATAGATAGATGAATGGATAGATAGATAGATAGATGAATGGATATATAGATAGATAGATAGATGAATGGATAGATAGATATATATATAGATAGATAGATAGATAGATGAATGGATATATAGATAGATAGATAGATAGATAGATAGATAGATAGATGAATGGATAGATAGATAGATAGATAGATAGATAGATAGATAGATGAATGGATATATAGATAGACAGATAGATTGTGTGTGGTTATAATATTAAGAAAAACGCACACAATGTTGGATGAAAAATTTAATTTTATATTCTATTGTACTAGATTAAATTCAATAACGACTTCTGTGAAGAACTATATTCCGTTCTAGACTGTCTGCAGAGCGAGAACGGTTATAATTGAAATGAATAAGTAAGGCATGTGTGCACGCGCGTGTGTGCGTTTTCTTCAAGAGATTGTACTCACAATTAAAACAGCTCGGCCCTTTCCGTAATATCGAGAACAAAATTGTATTGTCGGTCACGGAAATGTCCGAGGCGTTACAATTGTTTGTGATCACACTCCATGAACACAATGGAATAACACTTCATAATGCTTGAATAACTCCATGATTCGTGAGGATAAGAATATGAGAGAGAGAGAGAGAGAGAGAGAGAGAGAGAGAGAGAGAGAGAGAGAGAGAGAGAGAATTTCAAATATAAAACAAATTGCTTGTGCATTCCATACAACCATTTTATCATAAACATTTGCAAACTACGTGCGTTTGGTAGATTGATGCCATTACTACAACTACTTTCAACACAACACTACAGCTACGACTACTGCTATTGCTACTACTACCACTACAATTATTGTTACTACTGCTGCCACTAGCAATTACTACGACTACTAACACTACTACTTTTAGCAATAGATGGGGTTATGTTAAATGTAGCAGCTTTGAAAATTCTTTAGTTTTTCATAATAAATTTTGGGTGTAGTAGAAAACCGAGTATCCATTTTATACACAAACAAACAAGCACAACAGAATTAACAAGAAAGAGAGTTTTGTCAATGAGTTTTCCAATAGCACCATGACTCCCGACTTATATACATATTTCGCCAAGCAAACCCTTTCATCTTCTATCAATGCCTATTGATAATGGAATGAAAAGACTCCATGATAAATATACGTATTTTTAAGTGTACAGATTTCAATTGATAATATTGATCGATTGTGGCTAGAAATATGTATGTGAAGCTAGATCACTTGGGTGAACGCCGGTGAGTCGAAATTTTCTTTTATTTTATCGCCTTTGCTCATTTAATGGTCTCTAATATTCTCATGGACTGAACCATCAAATCATGTACATATATTATTCAGTATTTAAGTTAAAGAAGGGCAACATTTTTATAGGACAGGAGTAATATCATCAAAAGATTTCAAGTTTTTGGCAATAGTAGGTCGCTTTTAGGTGAGATAGAGTTCTGTTCAACAAAGATACCGTAATAAATATAAGACATGACATAACGTGTATAATAAACATTAGCAACTTTATGGGTGGTTTTGCTGCCACCTACCTATTCTGGATGTTATACAGTTTTCTTTTCTTCTATGCCATGTGTACGTCGTCATTTGTGTCCACTATTTCTTTATCAACAGAAAAACGGGTTGACTGGGTAAATATTTCCATCAGTAAAAAAGAAAATTAATTCTCAGTTGTGGAGTTCTAGCTTGTTTATACAGTATAATTCCAAAGGTTAGTTTAGGCTACACTGAATTCATATGGATTATATTCACTCAGGGAAATTACCGTACAAGCGAAAGGATTAATGTTGAGTATAGATAGACAAGCTTGATGCTGTTTTACTTTCTTCATTTTTGATCACCTTCTTTTCTCTCTGTCTAATGATATTTTTCAAATTCATCCATCTGTCCAGCTTTTTAACATTCACTCTTGCTTCTTTCTTCGCTATGTTCTTATCAGTTTATTGACAAACATGTGTTATTTTTATCTTTTGAAAGTATTCTTTTTAATATGGAAGAAACATACGATGAGTGATGAAATTATAGCTTTGAAATTAATGCATTTGTTTGTAACTGAATGTTAATGTATATCTTTGTAACTGAGTGTTAATATATATCTTTGTAATTGTATGTTAATACATATCTTTGTAATTAAATGTTAATGTATATCTTTGTAAATGAATGTTAATGTATTTCTTTGTAAGTGTATGTTAATGCATATCTTTCTAATAGTATGTTAATGCATATATGTGCATATCTTTGTAGACCCACATTCTTTAATATTAATATGCCTAGTCACCTAAACACAGCTAACTACACATATTGATCGATAAATTATGTTTGAAATCAACCAGATAATGGATGACTGAAAATAATCTCAACAATGAAAGAAAACGTGTTGTCGCATTGATAATACCTCTTCGTGCAGACAACTAGTATGAATGCTTTAATGCGTACACAGTAAAATAAAATTCTCCAATACAATATTTACTGAGTGGTTGGAGTCGGAGTTATTTCGTGTAGGGATATTTATGTACAGTCAAGAATTGTAAAGTATAATTATATTGCGATTTAAAAGTTAACAGTAGAGCACATTTTATGAAGTGATTAATCATTTTTGGTCGGTTTATATGCAATATGATTTGCAGAGTTCCCTTTTGCCCCCCCCCCCTTCAACAACCCCCTCACCCCGGTAAACATGGACTACTCATTTAAAGATAGGAACTTCATATTTTATATATGATAAGAGTGGCCTCGAAATATGCTCAACAGTCTCATCATTCGATTCACCTCGAATGGGGTTGTTAGTGATCTGGGATGGAGGATGAGAATTAAGCTAAGAGGAAAAAAAAAAAAAAAAAAAAAAAAAAAACGGAGACGTGCTGTTTTAGTGCTAATGATGTTGTGAGACCAACCTTCTGTCGTCAGAAATTCCGGCCCTCCGTACAGAACTCTGTAACTTGCTAAACTGTATAGTGAAAACGAATTCAACTTGTCACATTCGTTATCCGTTTGGTACGAACTATGTAAAGATTTGGCTAGGGTCTATGGGAAAGGTCGAACGTAATAGAAAATTAATTTATAGTGGCTTTCATATATTTAGCGCTGTGTAATAAGTGTGCGGTTTTACGATTGGCAGCTATTGGAGGTGCTTTGGTCTAAATTTGTGACATCTAGTCAATGTCTAGCACTATTTTTTGTTTACAGAATCCACTGAAATGAGGGCACTCGCACGTATTGCTGGCATTGGACGACTGCTCGTAGTGCTACTCAACATTATATTTCTCGTAAGTTCCTTTTTATCTATCATTTTTATCGGAATAAGCTCTGGCCTTTCTGCCACTGTTTGGAAAAAAAAAAAAAACAATTAGGAAAGACTACATCAATCGGAACTTCCTCTGCTTTCTTCCGGAACGAAAAAATGTATCGGATCTATGTCGGCTCAGTATTTTGTTCTCCGCAAATTTCTCCACAAAAAAGAAACCACAATGTAATGGGACCACGTGGTTATTTCTCCGATTGAATTGATTGTAATGTTGATCGAGTAGTTGCGAATGATAAAACAGTTCGATGCATGCGCAACTTGTCGGTAAATCCTTGTTTCGTAACTAGCCAAGGTAGCCTGAAAGACACTATAGGATTTATCAAATAAGGTCATGAGCACGGCACACGTTATCATAGCTTTTATAACAGTGACTTTTCAGTTTTGATGCTTGGAAGAATTAAGCTGCTATCGATAATGATATGACGAGATATTTCAATTGCACATGTAATCGAGACTACGCCCTTTGCGTCAACATGGATTTTTCTAGAAAAGTCATGAGTTGTTCCGATTTGATTTTACAATCGCCGTCATTCCAGGTATGAACCAATGAGAACTCCTTATATGTTTATTTGAAGAGCTGGTTTACTAGTTACAGCAACTTTAACTTCAGTGATCAATACTATCTCGAAACGGCGCTACATTTTGTGTGTTACAAAAACCATCATACCATGTATTACCATCTTTATGTCCCGGCTGTATTTCGAAGATTTCTCAGCGATTAAATCTCAGGACAGGGACTTTAAGATCCGAATAACCAAATTGTCATCGACAGCAAACCATGGCCAAACCCTTATGTTAAATTTAAGGATTCAATAGCGTACCTGACTAATTTATAAAAGGTTGTTGCTGTGTATATTTCATTTGTATTGTGTGCTGGCTTTTGTACATGATTATATGTGAAATATAAATTTAATTTGTATTGTGTGATTGACCTTTATCATTAATTGAGGGTATGAATTTAGACCTACATGTCTAATGTCATCTAGGGTAAACATGTTTACTAGGCTTGAGTTTTATATATAACCTTAATTCTGGCCACATAATTTCTAGAAACAAATTTTGTTTACAGTTTGATGGAAATTTCCATTAAGATGACCCTCGTCCTGTCCTCAAACTGTGCCTTAGGTTTTTATAACAAGGTTGATTATATTAGAATTCCATATCTTTACATAGAGGAATCAGTTTTAGTTCTGTTCAACTGAGAGGATTTAATTAATTTGTTTAAATCATTTATTGGAATTACCACGTGCTGATTGATTTAGTAATAAATCACTATTATGGCATTATGGTGAATTCATTCTTGGATATTTTGGATTATATCATTGTGATACATCAAGACTGTTAGCACATCAACACTATTCCAGACTACTGTCACATCATCACATGCAAAATTGGAATTTATCGGGAATACTTTATACTTTTGGACTTGTGATAGAACTTTTAGGATTATTTGAGAATTAGTTCACAATAATGTAAGCTCCTTTCAAGTTTCACTTTTTATTGTAGGTAAATAAAATATGTGTTAAATTGTATAAAATTTGTTTGTTTTCACTTTTTTCTGTTATATAGTTTAAGACCATAGGGTCGTAACAAAAATGAAATGTTGAATTTAGGTCTAGAATTATGGTCTTTAAGTAATCATTTAGATATGGTATATACTTTATATGGAACATTTCCCTACATGTATCCGTCATGCAGTTTGGAAATATGGCATTAAGCATTTATTTGCATTTCAAGTCTTTTCTTGCGATGGAAGTAAAAAGTAATGCTAACTGTTTCCTTTATCTTCTTCTCATTTTTTTCCACCATTATCATCAGCTCTTCCACGTCTTGCCACCTTTAGGTTGTAAGTTTGGTTGGCCTTTTTCTCTGAGATTTCACCAGTATTAGTGGCCTAAGAGTTCAAGGGCTTTCTGTATTATTCTTGCTGGTCGGAAGAGTGTCATTTTATGTAGTTCTTCTTATCTTTCCTAAGCTGCCCCTTAATTTATGTCGTTAACACTCCCAGTGCTCCCACCACAATTAGTACGATTTCTGTCTCAGTCTTCATTATCATTCTAAGTTCTCTGGCCAGAGCATTGGAATTGGTTACTTTTACTTTTTCCTTGTGTTTGACATGAGAGTTCCATAGTAGAACCAAATTCGATATTGTGCGAACAACCCATGGCTATCACAGTTAAATATCAACAAATGGGCAGGCAAATGACATCTACTCAACAGGTGTTTGCGCAGTTTGGGTCCGGTATCTTGTTTGAATCATACAGATCAAACAACTGATCACTGGATTCAGTGGCTTGCCTGAACTTCGATATTACGACAACACCATGCGCTGATTGTTCGCACCATTTCAACTTTAGTTATACTAATCATATCAATCTCGATCCTCGACTTGTCCAACAATGTCCTATAACATATCCTGTGGCCAGTCTGAATGTTGAAATCCATATGACTTTAGCTTTGTATTATTCAAATTGGAGAGAAGTCTTGCTTTCACATTGTTGACTGCGAGACCACAAGAGCTTGGTCCTGTGCTGTCATATTATATTATATTATATTATATTATATTATATTATATTATATTATATTATATTATATTATATTATATTATATTATTAACAGGCAGCAGGGTTCGGATTCTTCATCACCGGAGTAGTGATTCGATTTGGATCGGGATCGTACAAAACCGAACTTAAACCCATAGAGGACAGCATTGAGACATCTCTAATGAAATCAGGATTTGGTTCAAAAGATATCAACGTTGACCTCGGACCCATACTACAGCCAGTGGCTCTGATTTTAATCGGCTTTGGAGTATTAATAATTGTAATGTGCTTTCTCGGGTGCTGTGGATCCTGCCATAAGATTCACTCCTTGCTAATTGTGGTAGGAACCTTTGTAGCCATTGTAAACACCACCAAACCATTATTACAACCATCATAACAACCACCAAAACATCTACCACAACCAAACATAAAGCTAAATTTAGCAAGACAAACACAACTACCACTACCACGCTCTCATCCATGTTTGATGTTGTGTGTGTTGCTGTACTAACCATCTCATTGGTTTAATGTTGTAAGAATCAAAGAAATACGATCACTGCTTCATTTTAACAATGGGGACACCGCTGATAACTACTAACACTGAAAATACGAACAATAACGAACATGGGTATTACTACCATGATATATGTGATATGTAATGTAGTAATTACGTTGATAATCTTCGATATCTTCATTTGAATAGCTCAACTTTTTTTTGCGGGACAATAACATGTATTACAGCTACTCATTATCATCACGATCCACTTAGTTATCTTCGATAGGACCACATCCACCAACCCACTCAGTATTGGTAATATATTAGTATTGGTTATATTTCGATAGTCCGAAGGTTCATTGGTCCGAAGGTTCTATGGTACGAAAGAAAGCTGCACTGTTTCAAAGGTTCGCTGATTCAAAGGGTCATCAATCTGAAAGAAAGGTTTAATGGCCCTAATGTTCAGTGATCCGAACGTGCATTAGTCGGAAGGTTCATTGGTCGATAGAATGATTTTATAGTCCGAAGATTCAACTGGAATGAAAAAAATAGTTATTGGTCCAAATTTAATTAACTGGATCAGTGGTTAATTTCTCTGAAGAGTTTTGATTGATTCAAAAGAAAATCAGAAAGGAAGTTCAAACAAGATAGTATTGTTTTTATTTCAACACACAAAACACTCACGAAATAAAGATATAGTATTAATCTTTAGTCTAGACTAAGGCCATAAAAGTAGGTATCATATTTTAACTTGCAATCATGTATGTGTTGCATAATATTTATATTTTCGTCCTTCTTTTACTCCGGATCTGGACAGGAGATTTTCCGGAGGAATAAAAAAAGGCCAAAAAACAAAGCAAATGATGCTTTCTGATTATTTTCCCCTCCTTTTATTATCTGCAAAATTATAGGGGTGGCAGCGCATCTGGTTCCTTTTCTGTTCTGTCGCTTTTTAAATGGCTGTTTCCCTTTTTTAAATGAGTGTTTTCCCCAAAGGTATCTACAATATCTACAATTATACCACTGAATGACTATTTGACAAGTACGGTAATTATACGTAAGGTCATTACAGTCCTTTATTTGTCTGCCAAAATAACTATAAATTAGATAACTACTGATGGACATGACACATTCCAGGAATATTATTCTAGAGTAACAAATAAAACTTTATTTGGATCTTTGTCCATCAAATATCTAGATGACAGTGACTAAAAATAGCTCCCTGCCCGTCAACAAATATTTCATTTCTGGATAATTATCTTGATTTATATTTGTCCGATGGTCCAGTAAATTCACATGAACATTTCTCACGTGGCAAGGACGGACACAGTTGATTTGGTTGTTGGTTCACTCAAGGTCAAGATCACAGCTACAGATAGATTTTCCGTCTGTTCCCCCGCAAATGTTTTATTTTTCGGATGGAAACTTCAGTTCTTTTTGTCTGATGGGCATGAAACTTCATAGAAGCTAATGCAGCTTTTGGGTAGAAAACAAACGCTATTAATTTTATTATTGGTATAATCAAGTCAATGTCACAGGGGCTAAAAATAACATTTTATAATAAATATAGCCATGAACAATAAACAATAAATTCTAGTTAAATCAAGGACTGAATTCAGAATTTTTGTGATGAATCGAACCTTACGACTTGACAATTTTTAAAAATAATTTGTAGTCGTATCGGAAAATATTTGGTTCAATAGTTACATACTTATAATAACAACTTTAAAAAATTTAAAAATATTAATGATTATTATGCTCATTTTTTTTTTCTCCGTTAACTTTACATTGTCAGAATCGTGCAATATGTTACAATATTGCACTTACGCTCACTTCATATTGAACTCACTTACACGACACGTGTGCCCAATAGTGTATTAGGAACTACTTTGTAAACAAATCATGTACACTAATGTAGTAGACCCTTTACGTTTTGGTTGATTAAATTTGTTTCTGAATGAACTAAAGCAGATGTTTCGTGGACTGCCAAAAACCAGCTGCTTTGCCACATTCCGCGTTAACTTTTTTGATACAATGTTTCGGATTTAGGCTAACGATAGATGCCAGACAGGGTCCCTACAAATAACATGCAAGTGACAAGGCATAAACTCTTCTTTAGCTGGTAATAAGAATGAAAAAAAATATACTTACAGTTTTACATCCTGAATTTCCTCAAAATGTACTTTCTTAGTTCTGCAAATCCAAATTACATGATCCATGTCATGGGTTCTCAAGCTTGATTACACATTTCGAAACTGTAATGTAATTTCGACTACATTACACGTGCAATTACATCCTCCTTACTGCACTCAAAATGAAATAAAAATTACATTCCACAGGGTCTTTTTGATAATTGCAATTGAAAGACTTCATATTTTTCCCACATTATGATTTCAAACATTCAATGACAGAAAAGAAACACATTTGCAGATGTTAACACGCTGCTCCTCGCTGCTGCAATTCGATGTACTTCATGTAGAATTGTCAAAGATAAATCCAGTCCATAATCACGAAATTTCGTAGAATCGACAAAAATACCAAAATCTATTCATTCCAGATCAAATGGAAATGTTGTTGCAATCCGCATTCATTCACAATATGACTCCAAATTTCAATTTTAACTAGACCAAAACGCCATTTTCTTTCGAAATTTATGTCTATTGCGCGACCAAGTTCAAATAATGGTGTTGTATTTAGTTTGGAATACGGCATACATTCAGTTACTTTGTTTCTTGTAGTGTATTTTTGTTTATATAATTAAGCCTTAGGTTGTATAAGAAAATGAGCATGTAATAAAAAGATTACTGCATTTGTATGGAAAAATATGAACTCGTTTTGTCGGATGGATATACTGCAATCCCAAGGTGGTGATAACATTATAAATGTTAAGTTAAGCCAAAAGTCAAGCATAAGTAGTTACTGTGATAGATGAAAAAACAAAGTAATACAAATTAAAGCAAAGTAAGAAAATAATACTGATAATATAAGTGAATACTAATTGCAGTATAACAAGAATTAATAGTACTGAAATATGAAGATTTTATTTTTCCTTATGAATGTAACTTGCTTGAAAAAAATGCACTTACGATTAAAGATTCAAGAATTTTAATTCATAATCTAGGCCACCGGTACATAATACAATAAAAGACAAAATCTGTCACCCGAAGTCTACATATCCATATTGTGTTTATATTAAATATTGTATGTATTTTCTTGTCGACAAAGCAAATGGTACATAAATAATGCAACTATGTGAGTAACAAATAGTTTCTTTGTTTATTAACGACAAAGGCATTTGTTCTTTTATGTAACGACTTTACAATAAAACGGTGGATCAGTTTTTTATTAATCGGCTAGTTGGGCTGGTTACTGTACGTTTCAAATTTATTTGCAGGACTTTGAAACGTATATCACAAGCAATGGACTTTATCCAAGGACACGACAATGTAGCCTCCCCTAGCTGACTCAAATAAAATTTTGGATTACAAGTACTTCTCTGAATTTATTGATCTAACAATACACCCATAACATTTACTGTCTAAGCAAATAAATAATGTAATCGGACCAGGTGTAATCGGTACATTTGTGTGTGACAGAGTATTGTAGACGACTGTTCAAAGCTAAGACTGCTCCGGTGGCCTAGTGGTTAGAGCGTCCGCCTCGGATGCGGGAGGCCGTGGGTTCAATACCCGGCCGAGTCATACCAAAGACTTATAAAAATGGTAGTAACAGCTGCCTCGCTTGGCGCTCAGCATTAAGAGGTTAGTGTTAGGACTGGTCAGCCTGGTGTCAGGATAATATGACTGGGTGGGACATCATGCTACATGTCTGCGGCATGATGCCCCAGTGCTAGACATCACTATAAACTGCCACACTGCAGACATAGTAGCAATATGACTGAAAAATTGTTAAAGCTACGTTACAAATCCAAATCACACACACACACACACACACACACACACACACACACACACACACACACTCAAAGTTAAGCGATTCGTTCAAAAGGCGTAGTGACTTGATTTTCATTCTATAATATGTTGTTGACTTGTTGCTGCGGTGGTAGAGATAAATTCGTTCTTAATAACGCATATATTTATGTGTGTTTCAAATAAATCCTCTTATAAATCAAGCTCAAATCAAGCATTTTTTAAAAAAAATAAATGACACAAATGAGCTCTCCATATACACAAAGCAAATTTCGTTTTGACAATTTTGGTCTCTATTATCAGGAAATTATTTATTTCTCATAAAACTAGTGCTTCCTGGGCATTCTCATGAACCGGGAGAATCAGACACATCAAATTTCCGGCCTTTTAATCCGTCTGGCAACAGGAACAAATGTTAATAGCATTTTTAGAATAAATGTAATTATCACTTTTGAAAATAAAAGAAAACAATATGACAAGAATTAAAATCTGGAGATTAAAATTATTCTTGAAGACAAATATAAATCAATAAATTCTGTAAAATTATGTCACTTCGAACAGTAAAAATTAGTTGCATCGTGTCAGTGCCATTTGTTGGTTTGAATTTTGCAGCTTATAGAAAAGTAAGAGCGCATGCTCACAACATTGCATAATACCGACCTTTAATAAAAACTAATTCAGCAGAGGGATTTTGATGAAACATTTCGTAAATGTGTACCTAAACATTGGACAATGTGTGGGTTACCACACCAAGGCACGTCGTCCCAAGGTAAAGGTTAAAGACAGGTTCAAAGGTCAACAATGGGATTTTTAGTGTCTGCTCTATAATGTTTGAATGGATTGTGGAATTTTAATGAAACTAAGCACACACATGCATCTCTCATAGAGGATGTGTCACGTACCAGGCTCTGGACCGTCTACACAAGGTTAAAATCAGAGATGCAGCTGAAACGTCAATTTAGGATATTCGTGTCCGCTCTTTATATCTCTTAATATATCTCGGCCAGAACAACCGATTGGATGACAAATTCCCGTGATTGAACAACAAGATTTCAATTTAATACCTATGGGTGGGAGCATTTGTGTCTCATAGACACGTTTCCAGTTTGTGTTTTGAAAGTCATTTGCTGGTTTTGACAAATAAAATGTGATTTTATTTTTTATTTCGAAAAATAGAGTTCTCTTACAAAAATAGGTCGGACGTATGAACCTTCGAACAAATGATGCTTCGGAACATCGAACAGTTACCATCAGTATTGGGCAAATTTGAGTTCGTTTAGGCTTTGGTCAGCACAGCTTGATTAAATATTGAAAACAATGTTTACGGTGACGGCTGACCAAAATCATACCTAGTTCACACAACCTTAATAGCTTTCTTCTCAATATGTACCGTCAGAGATCATTAACGTCAACATTTGTAAAGTATTGTTAACAGGAAGGGTTCTTATCACCCCAGTGGCCAGCAGTGATGAACGGAACACCACGTTCACACAAAAAGCGAGCGAAGAAATTGTGTGAACCGTTTCCAGGGACCTTTGAGTGAGGATAAATCTCGCGAAAACTCGCGCAATTTCATTTAGGAGGTAAAATTAACGAAACTCATCAGTCATCCACTGGTTGCTAATAAAGACATATAACCTATGGCATCTTGTTAAAAATCAATAAAACTCCGGACATCTTCAACTTTTATTATATACGTTTATGCTTATACTTTATTATACTTTATGCAAAAATGTGTACAATCCAATAGGCAACCACCAGTAGCGCCATCAAAAACATATTTGCTAGAAGAGGGTTTTGTGAAGCCTAACACCTCTTTAGAAATGACGGTAGTAGTCTCCATCGAATCGTTGTCCCAGTCTAGCGATAATGTCAAAATTACTACCTCGCACCTGTCTGAGTTTGGAAGAAACAATAGAAAAATGCACCATGTGCATTACTAATAGCAATACTCTCATCCAACTAGCCAAGTATATCAGGAAACAGATCGGCCGCCACCATCAAGACTTCCGTCACTTCCCATCTTTCCACCTGCAGCAGACACACAATAAAACCTGCCTTAGTGCTAAAGGGCACTTCTACACAAAGATCAAATGTTCATTAGGTCAACATTTATAAGTTCTTTTTCTTAATCCCATTAAGGCATTCAACCTCTGTGCAAAGGTCACCTGTCCACAAAGATACATTTTGTGGACCTTTTAGTGTCGTTCAAAGATAATGTTCATTATATTAGCAATCACCAACGTCAGTACCAACCTTGGACAGTGCGAAAGGAACAATCTACAAACAAAATCTCAACCAAATAACATGTAATTGTTGACCATGGTACCCTAACTACAGTCAAAGGATGTGTAGCAGAAGCAACTGCTGCCATCTCTGCCATTACGATCCTGTTAATCATAGAAACCCACGTTCACTGACTGCCATACACATCCTTCCATCTCGAATCGAAGAAGTTACTATCAAGCGTTCCATCTGAATTCAACGCCAGAGAAGCACCATGTATGATCTTATCAGACGTGAAGCGGTTATGTGAGAAGAGTGCATAAAGAAAGACCATACAGTTGCCGTCTTTTCCGACTTGGAGGAAGCTTATGGCACCTCATGGAAGTACGGTATAATTAATAACGTATGCAATCTAAGTCTAAGCGGCCGTCTACCGAACTTTTATCTCCAGTTTTTTGAAAGATAGAAATTTCAGAGCTATTGTAGGCAAAACCATTCTGGAAGCTATCCTCAGGAGATGGTGTATCTCAGGGTTGCATCTTTTCAATCATCCTATTGTTTGTATGCAGTTTTGTCAATTACACCGTATTCATGACGACCCAAAGGTCAATATTGACAATTGTCTTTTTACTATTGTGGAGGACATTTTTCGGAGGGGGGGAGGCCTTATTTTCAAGCGCTAAGTAACTTTCCAACCACATATTAGATACCTCAGGGACAAATGTCAAAAACCAAAGGATTTTAATACGAATCGTGGCAGACAGATTGGGAGTGGAGATTGGAATGTTTTGATTAAGTTATACGGGCCATTAGTAAAATCTAAACTTTATATGTATTAGCACGTAAACTTCACCTGCAGATTCTTGATCTGATACACAGTCAGGGACTTGGAATTGGCCAGGGCACATTTAGAACTTCCCCATTAGAAAGACCCATATTAAAGCAAACAAACCATTACTTTATATGAGACAAATTAAACTGGCCTTTCATCACCCTACCAGTCTGTGTTCCATTCCATCTAACCCTGCGTAGGATGTAGTGTTTAGGCTCCAATACCAAACCTCGTACTCTCAGAAATAATAGTCCAACATTTTAGCATACAAACTCGCACGCGTATTAAAACAGCAAAAACCAATATCGACAATACCGAAAATTCTGCAAAATTCTATGTTCCAAAATTGTCACCTTTGTTATCAACACTCCAAAATATTTTATCACTGCCGATTTAAAAGTCTTCAATAAATTCAGTTCTTTTTCAGAGTAATTCTGTAGCATCATTGCTTCCTATCGTAGGCATACGTCCGCGTATACAGACGTTTTGAAATATGGAGACTAAGTTGGAGTTGCTATTACAGCATCCTGTTGCACCATCTCGAGCCGGCTAGCAAATAAGGCCTCAGTTTTCATTTCCTGCAAATTTACAGCCATATTCAAAACTTTGAATTGCAGTGAACTCTCTCTGAAAACAAATTCATCATCTTTTCGGATATTCCTTTCTCTCTGAAAGCCTTGCAAAGTCCCAGATCTGACATCCACTTAATAGCCCGGATATTAAAGATGATGCAAGATTTTTTCATATCATCTAGTAATGGTAATGTTAGGCGCCTAGGAACCCTTTTTAAAGGGTAATACAAGGATACATAAGTCAACCAAAGCTACACTGTTGTCAACTGTTTCCGAATACAAGGTTCCATACACTGACATCAAATATTACATAAATCTGTATGTTCGTCATATTTAGCAAAATACCGAATGAAAACTTCACAAACTTAAGAATATGAAACCCACAATTAGAGAGTGGCATCCCTCCTATAGAACCGGAGATGAAGTGGTACTGTGCAGATCACGTTTCGGGCACGCATGCCTGAAACATGCATAACACGGAAGGGCAAATTTCAACCAGAGTGCACAACATGCCAGTGCAAGATTGCGTTTCAGGCACTCATGCCTGACACATACATAACATAGAAGCGTGAACTTGACCAGAATGTATAACATGCCAGGGTCCACTGACATTGGAGCACATTCTTGTTGGGTGTATCAACTTCGCCTCTGTAGACAGAAGCGTTTGGATGCGAACTCAACGAAAAAGTTGTATAATGATGTACCATCAGACAAAATTTTGGACTTGTGTGTGTGTGTGTGTGTGTGAGAGAGAGAGAGAGAGAGAGAGAGAGAGAGAGAGAGAGAGAGATTTGGATTTTTAACGTAGCTTTAACAGTTTTTTTCAGTCATATATCTACGATGTCTGCAGTGTGGCAGTTCATAGTGATGTCTAGCACTGGGGCATCATGCTACGGACACGTAGCATGATGTCCCACCCAGTCACGTTATCCTGACACCAGGCTGACCAGTCCTAACACTAACCTCTTAATGCTGAGCGCCTAGCAATGCAGCTGTGAGTACCATTTTTATAAGTCCTTGGTGTGTCTCGGTCGGGGTTCGAACCCGCGACGTCCCGCATCCGAGGCAGACGCTCTAACCACTTAGGCCACAGGAGCGGTCTCTTGGACTTTTGAAGGAGTGTGGTTCGTGTACATAATTTAGGCCACATATTTAAAGGATTCTACCTTTCTTACCTTTATCTTTCATTTTATATACCTAACATCTTTACCTTTTAAGCTTGTATTTCATGTGTATATTTACTTGCACAGGTTTATCTTTCCCGAGTTTTTGTGCAATTCTTTATCATTACATTATTCAAACGTTACTTTAGTTGACACCATATAGCCGCTGTTATGACGAGACGCTGTTAAACGCCACCACATGCAAACATACTCCCATGCTAAACCACCTCTTTAGAAATAATTTAAAAAAAAGAAAAGAAAAGAAAAGAAAAGCAATGGTGAGCACGACTGCCACAATAATAACAATAGTATTAGTTGATAAACAAAGAAACAAACTAAACTATGTAATTCTTCTGTCTGTGTGTGTGTGTGTGTGTGTGTGTGTGAGAGAGAGAGAGAGAGAGAGAGAGAGAGAGAGAGAGAGAGAGAGAGAGAGAGAGAGAGAGAGAGATGATAAGGAACTACTCCCATGAGAGGACAGGCTACATCGTCTGCATAAACTTCAATCTCAGAGAGCTAGTACTTCAACATTCTGTAAACAGTGTCTGGGTTATCTTATACGGTAGACAACATCAAAGACATCTGTTATTTAGCATCGCCACTAGAGAAAAATTAGACACCATGATGTCAGTATCCCGATAATGAAAACGATGAAAAAGAAACTATGTTCATGATTATAGTTGTAATAAATTTTGGAGATGCGCATTTGGTTATAGCGCCCCGTTTAAGGAATTCTTAGATTTGTGTGATTTTACTTGTTTGATTATTGGAATTCGGTGCAATGGAAATATTCCTTAGCCCGAAATAATTGGCCAATTATTAGGAGCAAACGTCACGGAGAGAAAGTGTTAGTGAGTTTCCATGATGCCATGGTCAATGAGTAGCAAATTCAGACCCAAACCGCATGACTGTCCCTGAATAATGTAGTCCTTATTAAAATCTAATGGTGTACATTGGTGTTGTAACTGCAGTTGCAGTATTTACAGTAGCAAACCGGTAAATTGCA
>JAECUM010004732.1:0-117032 GCA_016617855.1 Megalonaias nervosa | reverse complement strand
AAGTACAAAAATGCTTTTTATGCAGCATTTCAACCCTTGACATTCTGAACGGAACCTAACTAAGAATCAATAAAGTCCTAAACAGATGCATTAGAGAGCCATCATCATTAAATATGCCACAGATTCAACCCAGTACAAAATCACATCCATCAACTTAAAATTGCTATATGATACAATGACATCCAGAAAATACACCTGTTGTGCTAAAATGACATCTAAAAAAATTCACATCATTACAGGCATCCATACATTGTGTAACTTCCAGTTGGGGCTTTGCCAGAGAACTCCATCATGAGCCAATCATAATTGTGCCACTGACTGAAGAATGATATTATCTTGCCTGTGATTCTGAACTGGATAGAGTAGACTGGAAAAGGAGCGCCAATGAACAGCAATATTCTCTGTAACAGGTACATGAAAAGATGACCTGTGGAATCAGATTTGCTGCAGTACTGAATAATGTGAGCTGCAAACTGTCACTGTGAGCCACTTCCTACGGAAAGTGGATTCTATGAGCTTGATGAAATGCATAATTTGAACGAGAGGTAGTCATGAGATTGGTATTGTTATACATTCCATACCAAGGTGGGCAAACCACTGGGATGGACAGAGGTCAGACTTTTCCCATTTCACAAGAACACCCAGTTGACGTAAAAAGAATGAGAGATTGTCCCTACCCTTGACAAGAATAGCACTTGTCATATACTTCTGGAGGACATCGTTCATATATGCCACTGTTGCTGTGGGTTAAGTCAACCAGAACAGGGTGAAAATGCAGTTCATAATCTTAGTGAAAACCCATGGACTGATGTTTAGGATGAATGGGAGAGATGGAAATTGATAAATAGTTCCACAGTAAGCAAATCGAAACAATTTCTGTGACACCAAATATATTGTTACATATATGTAATTTAATTACTTGTGTGTTAGTTTTAAATTTTTTATTTTATTTTTATTTCACTACATGTTATTGTAATGGTAACTTTATTCACTGGATTTGACATTTTCCAGTAAATTCAGTTCAGTTCTTTTTAACCTGATACACCACTCCTTCGCTAACTCGTGCCCTGATAACTCACGAACCCACTTATAACGCGGGGTCAGGCGTGGATCCCATTTTTTAAAACCAGATATTACCCCAAAAATAGATTCCTATTTTATGAACTTTATGGAAATCGCGATCAAAATTAGCTACAAAACTTTTTCATATATTGCTCATTTTGTCGTCGAAAACGGTAGATAGGACCTGGAAATTTTGATCAACATTATTAAATACCAAATTTAAAAATAAGTCATACAATTTTTTTACATTTTCTTTCCAAGTGACATTCCTAGCACACTGCAATTAACGATATGTAAGGAAACTTTGATCAATGAAAATGTCACTTACGCCGAGTGGAGGCAGTACTTTAATAAATAAATACAAATTAAATAATTTTTTTATCAATTGAAATTTGTGTTCTAGTTCTATCTTCTAGTTCCTTTTAAGTGTAATCATCATAAATGCAATGTGTCCTCTTGTAATTAAACGTAAAATGTGTCAATCTACCATAACAGTTATGTCCATCAGCAATTCTCTGAGAACCTATTTAGGTGCCGACCGTGTTTTGATAACTGACTTGCAGAAGAATTTGTTGCATTGTTGCACTGAATTAAAAGCTGGCCTCCTTTGTATTATCACGTTAATTATGTCTTTTGAATCAAATAATGGAGGTGAAATAAAAGAAAAGTTAAAAGGCACGAAAATCCTACAATTTCACTTGCTTTTTGAACAAAAGGAATCTTGTTTGGTGGTGTATCAACAGTTAGTCTAGTTCCCTGTTCTTTTCACTCCCAGTCTGGTAGGATACAATGCTATACCACTCCGGGAACAAGACTCATCAAGAAAACAAAAGCAGTGACGTAACACACACACGTTTTCATGTAAACGTAATGGTTGTTGAAACCAGTTGGAACAATCTTTCACATGTTGGATATTTTGAAAATAAATGTTATTTAAACAGAATTACGAACAACTTCATTAGAAAAAGTGCGTTATTAAAAATTATTATTATCGACGTGAATGTGAAATGAGGATTCAGTCATTAAACAGCGAAGTTCCCTACCCCCCCCCACTGTTTTGTCGATGTCCAAGCATTTTTTTTTCTCAATTTTTGGAGGTCCCTCGGTAACTTGCGCCCTCACTTCTAGCACGGTCTATGTTTGTGGACCCCCTTGTGCGCGAGTTATCGAGGGACTGGTGTATATACGCAGTTTGCAGAAACATTGTATCTTTTAGTGACCTAGATTTCAGGGCCAGTTTAGCTCTGTTGTAAACAACTTTTTAATTTTTTTTTTTAATTAGTGAATCTTTTAGTAAGATTCATTCAGTACAATCAAATTCGTCCATGGCGTACGTGATAACTGACGTGTAATGTTACTGCGCCGCTTGGGAAATAGTGATCATGTGACCCATCATGCGGGTCTGAATTGCGTATTTAGTTGGGTTTAATACTCATATCTCATAGTGATTTTAGTCAGTCATAAATCATACCTTCAGGCTCAAAGGTATTCCTGTTGTTGCCAGTTGAATTGAGTTTTTTTATTTAAAATAATTTATTTTCCCTGGAGACTTTATCTAGTGGACAAAGACATTTACTGGAAATTATTTGGAATTCAAAAGCCAGAATTTATTTCTTGGTGATTCAACAAGAAACTGTTGACACATCAACACAAAAAGGTTACAGAGGACGTCATTGCCTTCCATCTTGGAACTTCACCGGGATTTGAACTTTGATTCATTTAGAACTTTTTAGTGATAGGACTTATATTTTTAATTATTGGATCAATTTTTTTTTGGATTTGATTCATAAACCGTAAGTCCTTTTTCATATTTTTACCTTGCTTTCTAGGGAAATAAATTATTCTGTTAAAATTTACAAAGCTTGTTGGCTTCACTCTTTTCTTTGTTACTTTGTGCGAGCCTAGACACGTAACAATATAGAAATGTGAAAGTATGAAGTATGCATTGGCCAGGTCAAGAATGATGGCAAACTCACCCCTTGTAATGGCGAGCTGGATCAATTGAGCCGTCTCCATCTTGAACTCTAGCAGGGAAATATATTGGCGACAACTGGCCTGAGTTTCTCTTGTCTTATCATACAACAATTAACCTTGAATTGAACATGGAGACAGTAGTGTGCATACAATCTCAACTGCCTTCTTGTCAATCAGTGACCAGACCTTCTGTTGCATGATTTTTGGCCTTCTCCGGTTGTGAAGGACTTTTGTAACTACTGGACAGGACAGGAGGGGATGGGTTGGATAAATTAACTCTGAAGCTATTTTGAAACAACTTGAATCAGCCATTTTTTGCAGAAATATAGCTCTCAAACGAGAACTGATGTGCATAAGTCTGGCACCTACTGGCAGGTTGTTCATTTGCAGTTGGGATAGCAAGTCAACAACATAAGTTTGGATGCACGGGGTACAAGAAACCTTGCACCATCCCCCCACCCCCCATGGTTATAAGGTTGCCTCTGAAACTGAGCGGGATGCTGCCTCTTTACACTGGACTGGGGGCATGACTGCTTTAGTGTTTGTCCACAGAATGATCTCTCTGACGCTATCATCTCTGCTTTAGGCTTGAGACTGATTGGGTCTATATGGTTGTGGAGGTTGAGCTGCAAGTCAGAAAGGCAATTTTTGGGCTGCCTATCTCCTCACTTCCTCCATCTTGCCTCTGAAGGCAAGTTCAGCTCTCAAACAAATGACAAATATATATACTATGTACCGAATAGCATGTAGCATTATTATTATTACTATTACCATTATTACTACTTTACACACTCATCAAATCAAGGAAACTACAACTGTGTACATGCACTCATTTATACATCTCTTCCCCCTCCCTTACTCAAGCAAACTCTTTTATCTCATTATCAGTAGAAACCCAAGATAAAAATAATGACAGTTTACATGTAATTAAGAAACACAAGACTGACTTTTTTGTATGGGCAGTTGCTATAATCAGCATGAAAACAAGTGTTCACATTTAAACAAATGATGGATTAAGCTGTTGCTCACTCTCACCGAGAACAAGATGGCTTTTGTTTGAGACCTTTGATGATTAGGGAATGAAACAAATCTTTATGGAGCTATTGTTAGTAGCACCTAAGTCGTAAAGGATAGTACTAGTGCAGTGTACCTCTGCTCAGAGATTACATGTAATATTTTTCTAGCAGAGATAGGTTTGATTCAAAATCTTAAAATAACAATTAACAGATTCATCCTTTTAACAGGGAAAAACACCCATAATATGAAATGTTTAAATATCAATTCATGCAATATACCTTTATATTTACCATACCTTGCTCATTAAACAAAAGAAATTTAATTTGCATAGTTGGAGCAGTCATGGTTCCAGTGACTCTGGAAGACAGAAATGAAACCACTGCTTGATTAAGAAACTGTAGAAGGCTGATGACAGGGGGAAATTAGAACTGGGTGACTGCTGAATACAGATGACTGTTAGGTTTGGCTGCATTAGTAACAATAGCTATACTTGACTGGAGATGAGTATCATTTGTAGGCTTTCCACTTAGGTGCTATAAAAAGTCCTTTTTTGTAGAGAAGTCACACTCAACACAATTCTGGAACATGTTCTAAAGAACATTCCTACCAAGTTCAATCAATGTTGGCTGAGCCATTCTGAAGAAGTCAAAAATGTTTTTGTTTTTTAGCCTGGTTGCTACTTAAGTCACATTGTTTCTAGCAAGGTTACACCTTGGACAAATTCTGGGTGAGCATAGGGTTTTCCATATGGTTGCTAAGCAAGTCACATCAAATCTTCAGAAACCACTGAAAAAAATTTGACAATATACATAAGAAACATTCCTACCAAATTTGATTAAAATTAGCTCAGCCATTCAGGAAAAAAAATACAAAAACTGAAAATAGGTTTTTCACTTTACTGATATGGAAGCTAGATTGCATGGGAAGCCATCTCAAGCACAAGCTTGGTACAGCATGTCCTAAGGAACATTCCTGCAAAGTCTGATTTAAAACTGGCACAGTAGTTCCTGATAAGATGAAATTGCAAATTTGTGCAGATGGATGGAGAGGGAACAGATGCAGGGCCATACTATACACTCTCATGGACTTTTGGCCTGGTAAGCCAAAAAAAGTTTTGGCTGAACAGATGGAGAGAGTAGCCAAAAGCACTGTTAACACTGTTTATTTGTGACATTTAACAGTGCGGAACATTAAGTTGTTTTCAAGACAGATTCATTATACTGGCAGCTCAGGAATATCCTACTTACAATATCATCCATTTCCTGATGTGGCTGCTCGCTTGTGGCTAGCATTAGCATAGGTATGGAAGGATCCTGATCTTGGACAAGGTGCAGGAATGTAGCACGAAGTGTATCACTGATAACAGTCCACCACTGGTTAATACGAGGTATGTATAAAACACTGGGAGAGGTTCTCATTGCTTCCCTGAAGATCTGTGAAATATTCAGACAAATAAATTAAATTATGTAATACTTACATGCTGTTAATGCATTGCTATATTTTTTCCATGAACTGGTCCCCAGTCCGAAGAGATTTTTTTCCTAATTAATAATTGGAGGTCTAGAATAATATTTTTTTAAAAATTAACAAATGATCCCAGTCTGATACCTTATCCAACTTCCAACAATCAGAACATTGCCCTTCTTAGTGAGGGATTAATAATCTCTTAATGGCTTAGACAATCCATCTGACGATGGTGGCTGCTAAAGTATCAGAGGTACCTTTTGCGAGGGAGAAAATGATGGCTAAGCCAATTTCACTTCTTTTTTGATTTAAACAAATACAAACATAAAGCTCCAGCTGGGTAAAGGATTCTATCCCGATAATCAAGAGCTGAGAGGTGATTGAAATTAGGAATTTATGTATAGAATGGACACGTCGGGCTTTCTAACTTACAACTGAAGTTGTATAGAAGTCTTTGGAAATTTGGGGTAAACTTATGACTTCTAGCGGGAATCACGCCAGGGTTTTGACACCGCTCGGTCAAGCAAAGACCCCTGGCTTGTAACAAGAAAATAGGAACAGAAGCTGCTGAAAGTAACTGGTTCTTGACCAGAAGGCAAGGTTGGCAAAGCAGAGTGATGGAACAGTAATTACTGTGAAACATAAACAACTGTTTTCCACTAACAACATGATTTTCACTCCTCCTTGCTGACACTAGAGACAGAAGGAAGACTGTCTTAAGGGTAAGGATCTTGAAGGAAGCTTCACCCAAAAGGCTCATAAGGAGTTTAGATGATCAGCAAGAACATGACAGATTCCACCTCAGCAATGAAGTGAGACAATGGTCTCTTGAGCACATAGTACCTGATCGATTCTGAAAGCTGTTGGTCCAATCCTATACACCCTTTTGGTAACCTAGCTATCTCCCTTTTGTATTAGGTATTTACTACATCATGTAGGTAATTATGCTGCCGGACAAGTAGATAACTGCTGTCACCACTAACAAATCCGTCTTTGCCAAGTGTTTTGTATTTAGTTATGTTAATCATGACATATGGGTCATTTCTAGCCCCTACCACTGCATACAATTACTATGGGGGAAAGGACTGGGGAAATACGTATGTATACAGCGACGCAATGAAGAAAATATATACATATGTGTATAGATATATAAATATTACTATGTACAAACACTCCGGTCTCATCACTATTTAGAAATTAATTACTAGACCAAAACCGGAGAACCATCATGACACATAATTTTATACAAATATTATACCTTACACCTTTTTTTTGTACATAAATAAACAAAGTAGATAAAAAATGTAATGCTAATAAAATATATAAAATGGTCATTCCTAACACAAACATGATATAGCATGATTAAAACAATATAGCATACACATATAACACACACAATACATTAGACTGATCCTCGGTCAAGATCATAAAATTTAGGGACCATGATATAGAAACCAGCCGCAAGACCTAGTGTCTGAGGAAGGAAGTATATGTCATAAAGAAATATTCAGAGAAGGAAAACAAAGGGACCAGCTCCAGGGACATTTTGAGTATGACCCACCTTAAAATAATAAAATACAAATAGCAAAGAGCAACCCCTGAACTAGAATAATAAATACTCTGTTTCTTCCAAATTCTTTTTGATTTGATACAGAAAAACAAACTCATTAAAGCCTTTAAAATTTTCGGATGGCTGGTGGTGGTGGTGGTGCACTTCAAAGGCCAATAGCTTAATATAGCTAAAGGACGGAGAAGAGCCCAGAAATAAAACTGTATACAGCACACCATTCACAAAATAACTTTGATAAATGGTCTAGCTATTGTGGGAACGTGATCAAAGGATTTTAGATCGGTATGTCTAAACTATGCAATGAAATAATGGAACGCAACGGAAATTATTTTTGTTTATTTTTAATCTTTTCATTAATCATCACACACATACATATCTGTTTAAATTGCACAGCAGAATTAGAATTAATTTTCAAAACTAACGATAATCATATGAAATGTGTCCTTTCGAGAAAGTATGCAATCGTCATGTACAGAGGGAAACTAACACAATAAATAATGTTTGTGATAGTATAAAGCTTTAATGCAATGGAAATAAAGTAAGCAGTGGAAAATATTTATTTTATTTGTATATGATTTGTTTAATTAAGTTAGGTTAACAGAAGAATATCATCATTAGATGCATATTCTAAGCGTTTTGCATAATACAGAACATAATTAGGAATGAAGGTTTATAACTGACTTACATAAATAAAATGCTACTTTGAACATTCAGTTTAATTGTACGTTTGTGTAGTTATTGTTGTTGATTTGCCAAGGAATTGTGTGTTCACTATTTTATTATTCCCAGACTATCTTTACATTTGTTTAAAAATTTAAATTGCAAGTATCTGCACAGGTTATGATTATATTCATTATGTCTAACATTTATCCGTTAATTACTCCATCGCGCATTTATTTAGGGCATTTAATTGGAAAGTTTGCCCATGGTTAAAGGGAGCAAATTTGATCAATGTATTTCCTGCTGCAAAAAAAAAAAAAAAAGCTGCAGAAACTTCTCCACTTGGCAACATGCACCTTCTAGCCTGAAGAAATGAAGAACAAGGCAAGCTTGCTTAAACACTGGTTCTGACAGAGGTATCATTTGACATAAGCCATGCATAAAGGTGGAGAAATTGACAAGTTCTCTGCAAGATGACCCCTGTACAGTGGCAATTAGAAGGGATCATCGACTAACTGGTTGAGATCATCTGGGTTCCTGCAGATTTAACAAAAACAAATTCCATGACTTTTCCAAAATTTTTCCATGGCCATTTCACAAAACTCAAAGACCACACTATCTTGCATTGTCAAGTAAATGAATATAAAGAATGACATCAATGAAAAATAACAAGTTAATGACAAATATTTTTAATATGTACATTTTAAATTTACCTGGGCTTGCACACCTTGACTTTATGTAGTAATTCGTGTCATAATCCAATGTTCAATGTATTTTGTATTCAAAAGTAAAAAAGAAACAATCCTATGTAGTCTTTGTATGTGTTCCTATTTACAATATAAACAAAACATCACTTTCCAGTTGCTTTCTTGTATTTAGTGAGAAGCAAACTTTTTCTGCTCTATCTCCTTTTCAAGGTCCTTCAGTCTCTTGTTTCACTTTTGCAGTCTTTCTGAGAGAATTGGACGCAGTTAGCAGGCTTAGGCTATTGTCTTTTTTGGCTTGTTCAGTATTTTCATCTGCCAATTTGAGCAACTGCTGGATGTCATCCATTAGTCGTATTCTTTTATTTAACATGTCACCCAGCTCAAGATCTGCTTTTCTTTTTCTGCTCCTCTCACACTCCTCCCTCTTTTTCTTCTCCTCATCTAAGTATAGTCTGTATATGTGTCTAGCATTTGAAGCATAACTTAACATTTCTTTACTAATATTTACATTTTCAATGCCTCCTACGCTCAATAACGATTCTTCTTGAAATGAAACAGCTGCTTTTGGTTATCTCTTATATCATCTTTGTTAATGGAGAATCCTCGTTCAACATCTGCATGGCCATGAGACAGAGTTAGAAGGTGTTTTGCAACTGGCCACAAGACAGCATATTCCTTTTTGTTTGCCATCAAAGAATGAAAAAAACGAATCTAAGCAGTCTTTCTGTCTGGAGAACTGAGCAAATTTCACCGAGTCTTCCGATTTCAAACAATTTTCCAAAAAGACTTTGTAGTTTTTAACCAGGGAATCACACTGGTTTGGATCTATTCTTCCACTGTTAACTAGAAATTTGACCAGTGAGTGGAATGACTGAACGCTGGTCTTTATATCCTTCATCATCTTCTCTGGGTTCAAGCATGTCATATTTCCTACAAGGGCAAAAGTCACTTAATTGTCATCATAGGATATTGTGTATTTTATTATGTGTTCAGAATTTTCTAACAGCCCAGTGTTCATTAAGTAATATATTTTCATCACCTATTGCCTGACCAGACTTACAATCTAAGATTTATTCATTATCATATTACATAGAGTCTTGGAGATTTAAAATTAAAATGCAATTTCAGACAATGACAATTCTTTTCTTTAACTTTAAAAAAATATTTTCATTAAATATACTATTAACAGTAACACTAAAACAAGCCATCAAAGTTTACCAGGTATAGAAAAATGTTTGATTAAAGTTAAAACTATATTGGCAGTAAACATGCTTCATCCTAACCTGACAACCTTCTTGAAAAATGGAAGCCAAAAATCCCACACTGCAATATTACTGGAATTTTGACTGAAGCCTTCTTGCAGATTCTTGAATTCTGAATTCAAACAGTTTTCTTTCTCTAATACACGATCTATTATAGTATTTGTTTATTTTTATTGGGGATTTTGGAAAATTGGGAGAATTCAAATGGAAGACCAAGGCGGGTCTAATATTAAAATGATTCTCTGAATTTTTTTCAGTAGGGTTGGCAGGTTATCTAAAAACGGCTTCCAAAAGAAAACTACAATTTTTAATATTCTGAAACTAGAACTAAAGTAACAGCCCAAATCAAGAATATCAAATCAACAATAATGATTATAATCATGTCGTACCATACCATCCGACATAATAATGGAATGACTGACTATGCCGCATGAGATGTTATGACAGACCCGAAAAACAACAGAGCAATATAAATGAAACCAAATTAGTACTTACCTTGTACGTTAGATCGAAGAAATAACAGACTTTTTCGGAAGAAATTAACTTCGTTTTGACAGATCGTCAAGTGGTACTTACTCAAAGTGGCGCGGCAAACAACTATAATTTTCCTTTCGAACTATCACGTGAGATCTACTGTTAGGGGAACTTACTCTTGTTATACAAAATGAAGAGAGAAATATAAATGAAACCAAATTAATACTTACCTCGTACGTTAGATCAAAGAAATAACAGACTTTTTCGGAAGAAATTAACTTCATTTTGACAGACTGTCAAGTGGTAATTACTCAAAGCAATGCGCCTGACCATTTGAATTTTCCATTTGAACTACACCGGAAATCACATGATATCTACTGTTAGGGGAACTTGCTCTTGTTACATGAAATGAAACCATTTATCGATTGTAATTTTTTCAAGTTTTATTTAATCAGTGCTCAGTGCTCTATGAAATTTTAAGTAATCAATTTCTTTAACTCCATTGTCAGAAATTCCATGACTTTCCCAAAACCTTCCAAGGTTTTGACAAATTCCATTACTTTTCAAGGCCCTTGAAATTTATTTTTTAAATTCCAAAATTTTTCCAGGATTCCATTACCTGCGGGAACCCTGAATCATTGTGAAAATGATTGCTCGAGCCGCAGGGGAGGTATAGAGATGAGCTGTGACTTGGCAGTCCAAACTTGCTTAAAAACAGGAGGGATTATTCTGAAAGGTGGGAAGGAATAGCCATACAGTTGATCCCTGCCAAGTCTGTAGGCATCCATCCCTCTAGTCCTACAATGTAAGACCTTGACCCAGATATTTGTATTGGGCGTTGAGGTCTCACTGCCCAAAATAATGGCACTGTGTAGCATGTTCTGAAGTCGATTACCATCTGAACGCCAAGTCAAATTTTCAGGAATAGCTCACATACTTGGCAGCCCATATTGGTGAGTTTCTACAAATTAACATTATGTTTTAGTCAGACTTTACTTACTCTGATGTTTTTTTCCTAATAAATTCAAATTCCCACACAAGCAAATGGACATGTTTTGAAGTTCTGCTGGCCTACATTTCAGTTTGCTGGAATACGATGGAAGCTGGGAATACCAAAATCGGTTAAAAGGATGATAAGAATCTTGAACGATACAAAGCTATCTAAACACTTTCTTCCATATTAATACATTTTTATTTGTTTCGTTAAATAAGTAATTTCAACTTAACCTAATTTGAGCATTCCTGGCTTTCATCACTTTCTTTGGTAAAGTGTGTATATACAGACCTGCCAACCCTAACGAGTCCGTCTCAGTAAGGCAGTTGATTTTTGTCCATAAGATTGACCAGGTTTCAGTACGGTGTAACAAAATATCACAACAGCCATTGTAAAGCCAGAAAACGTAACTAAAAGTTCGGTATTTGAACATGCAGCGACGATAAACATTACGTTCAACTGAAAAGTATGTAAAGTATGCATAGTCTTTATTTACCACTAGTATGGTGGCACAAAATTTAGTTCCAAACCCTATGCAACTCAATGACTTGTTGCTATCTCTCAACTTGATGTAATTCTTGGGAATTCTTTTTCCATTTCACATGACGACGGCAATCACATCTCCCGCCATGAGACAAACTCAAATTGGCACGTGACGTCCAATAAATGTAATTGTGTCCCTTCTAGCTTTATTCACAAGAAGAATCTGAATATTCCTTTATATTCTTCAGTGTTGATTATTAACACTTTTCAAGAGGCTAATTTTCTCTTTCGTCTTCAACATGCATCGACTGCTGGGCACCATTTTTAAAAAAATTTATAATCAACAGTTTGATCCTGCAGACACTTCGCATGAACAAATAGGTGCAGTTTAAAGTGTCTGAGGTGGTGCTTTAAAGTTAGTCTGGTTCCCTGACTAATTTCACTAGTTCTAATATGAAACCCGGATCCAAATCAAACATGGATGAACCACTTATTTGGAATTTTTGGCAACGATCATTTCTTCGTAGTTTTTGCTTTTATGCCGTTAAGTCTGCATTTTAAAGGTAATTTTCGTAAGACTTATGGCAAAATCGTAAGAGTTGGCAGGAATGTATATACTGCAACACAAAGTTCACAATCACGAGTTAGCACATCTTGCATTCCGGGACTGATTTAATTTTATGAAAAAATACTTACCTATATTGATTTGATGAATTAGTAAAATAAGTGAATAATTCATCAATCTGTCATAAATATTTTTTGTACAGTTTGTTTCCTGCTCATTTTCCAAATGGTTTTTAGACATTTATAAACCAGAACTTGGTTGCTATCTTATGACATATTCCTACTGTCTATTTAGTTTTCATCAAAGCAAAATATTTCTTGGTTCATGTTTCAGTATTATTTTTAGCTGCTCTGTCTGGGAAATTAACTTTTTATAACATTATGATACAAGAATAGCATTTAATCTCTCTCTATCTCTTGGCTAATTAATGAAACACATTTACTTCGTCCCAATCAAATTATTTCTAATTAAATATCAAGTGTTTTACACTCTGACAGATTAAAAACTTCTACTATATGTCCATGTGCCATCAAAATGTCATCATCTACAAGTTTTTGATCCAGCTCCATCAGCATAAAAGCAAATTTACTGTCACTTTTGATCAAATTCAAGAACGTTTTTGGAAAAGGTTTTCTCATGAAGATGATTTTAAGCACATAAATTTGCAGAGATATATTATGCACTGTTAGAATCCATTTCAAACGTTTTGTCATTTCTTAACCACAGTGCAATGACTTGGAGAGACACAATGTCAGATCTTTTCTCAGAAGTGACAGCACTAGCGCAGCCCTCATTTACCTGAGATATCACTACATCCAACTGAGCCACCAACCAAAAGAATAATCACTGTCCTGGTGATGCTCAAGACTAATGAAAAAACTGTCATGTGTAAAGACTAGTCTGACCCAGATTAAACATTTCTGGTCTTGCAGGCAGACAGTTTCTTGATAGGTTTCTTGACAGTCATACAAAAACTTGAAAAGAGAAGGAGCTGAGCAAATAATGAAAGAATGTTTGCATAGGCCTTCAGAAGAGTTCAGGGTTTGTGTTCCTGGGCAGATATTGCATAATGAACCATTGCAAATGCAATCATCATCAGAAATTCCATAGGACTGCAGCTGCAAACAAAAAGAAAAGCCCTCAAAATTTTGCTTCTTCACCTCAAAGGTTTGGAAGTGCTAACAATCAACTTGCATCTTTGTGTTGACAGGTGCAGTAGAAGCAATAAGTGAACGAATGCAGCCTTGAGAAAATAAGTCTTCTTGCAGTGGAAAGAAAAGAATTGTTTAGTAAACTTGATATTTCAAAACAATGCTGTTCAGACCAGTCAGCTTCAGCAACAAAGAGGAAACTACTCTGCAGCTGCAGAGAACCTGTAGTACACTCCAGGAGAAGGTTAAAAGCAATCAACAACTGACTGCCTTAAACAAGGAAATGTAACTCGCCAGCTAAAGAGAAATGATGAAGTTTCTGCTATTACTTGTAAGCTGAAAATGCTATCAACAAATTACAATACAAAGAGATGCGAGAGCAGTAAAAGCCAGTCAGTTCTACTCAAGTGGGTATGCATAGTTCAAAAGGATGCTCTGGGAAAAAAGCTGCAAAGAACTAAAAGAGCAAAACATCAGACTTCAGTCAAATGCAGAGCAACTGCAGCGGAAACAGGATATTCACAAGGGAAACAGTGTAGTTTGTGACTGAACTGATTGGGGAAAAAAGAAGTGTCAGCAACATGATGTACAGAAATGATCCACACTGTATGCAAACTCCCGCTAGGTGTTCAACTCCCTCCAGCATTCTATGCTTCTCAAATAAAGGTCACATCATTTCAAAACTCCAATTAACTGATGCAGTCTTAAAGTCCAAACACTTTGATATCCACACTAAAGGAATAACCAAGTGTGGGAATAAAGTGGTGGGGCAACAACAGTTGACAGTGGAACAAGCCTTATTTGTTGTTTTTCGGTAATAGCCACAGAAAACACATTGTCTCATGGACATCACTACCAGTTTGCTGCAAGAACTGACAAACGTATGCCAAAGAGAAAGTGAAGCAGCTCAGAAACTGTTTACAATTATTTGTACTAAGCTTACAGTGACTATGAGTGACAGGGCAGCAGTCAACAAAGCCTTCAACAAAGACTTGGATACAATGAGGAGGGCAACTATTGGCACTGAAGAAGACTTGGACTTCCTACATTGTAATGCTCAGGTACTTCTTGGACTTACAAATTCAGCTAATAAAACACTGTGTTAAGCTCAGCAGTTCAGATGTCCATGAAATTTTCTTCTAACAGGAAGAATGAAAATTGTGTCGCATCTCGTCAGAGAAACCTGTACTGTCATTGGACCAACATGTGATGAAAGGTGCTCCTACCAAGATGAATGTCTGGCATGTTGCTCACTTAAAGACTTGAATAAATCAATTCCAGGATTCAAAGGAAACCGATTTAACATGTTGCTCCAGAGATGCACCCAGGATTTATCATAAGAGGGATTTCCCCCACTGTCACCAAAATTAAGAGAGAGTAGAAAAAAAGGGGGAGGGGGAAACAGACATGATTCAATATTTACCTAACACTCTCTCTCTCTCAGTTCCACTCTGTTATTTCTCCATCAAAGTCAAAATCTTTAAATAATGTCTTTTCTTGTTTCTGAGCTTAATCTCTTTGTCCTCATCAAACATACAACTGCACCATATTTTTCACACTCTTTCTTTAAAACATGGCTTCAAAGTCGAACTTGGATACATTAGCTTTAATGCCGGCATAAGTTAATGTGACTTCGCATTTTGTGTAAGAACTGACATCCTAAAATTCAAACAGCTGATTTCTGATAAAAAGGTTGCCTCACCCATAACCTTCGCAAACATTACATAATGTACCTCCTGTCTTGGAGCTGTGTTGTAACCATTTGTAATCTGAAAACCAAGAATTCTGAAACTTTGCTGCACTTTTTGATTTCTTTATCTGCGGTACAATTAACTCTGTGTCTGACATTGATGTTGAAATATTGTCCTCCATTTCATGATAAACTCCACTACTTTCTTCATTCTTCAGTTCCCTTTCCACATTCACACCACCACTGACTTTCTGCTGAAAATAATCAGCAATTTTATGTCCCACAATTGTTAGTTTAACTTTCCAGAAATGGGCCAAACTTCACACATGTGCATATGAATGACATGAGTATCAATTAGAGAATCCCTCTTGGACACATATGATTTGGTTATAAACAATTAGCGGGATTTCCAAGAGTCTTTTCAAAATAACAAATACCAGTATTTGCAAACTTGGAATGGAAGAGGTATGGAGATGAAATAAAATATCCATACCTCTGAACTTATTTATTATTCTTATTGTTCAATTTATCGTAACAGTACATCTTTATACACGTGATTTTGACTTAATCTGTGGGAGTTCTTGTACATCCTGCCACGTTCCAAGTGCGCAAATTTGTAAACTTTTTGCGCAAATATTGTGCCTTGGGAGCATCTCTGTTGTTCAGAGCTGCTGCTGATATCCACTTTCATCAGTCCAACTTCCTTGGCAACTACAAGACTGAGAAGAGCTGGAAGCAGGATGGCATCCTGCATGACATTACTTGTGATGACATCGATGCTGCTCTGGTGACACTTCATCTTCTTCCCTATCACACAACCATACTGGCCAATTTTGACATGACAAACTGGCACATGACACATACTATGTGATTTGCTATTTATATCTTGTCAGCTGAATATTTAATTGTATTTGTCCTTACTCAGTCTAACAAAAGGAGTATGCTTTAACTTTGATTTTTCACATTTGATCATTATTATACAATGATTTTATTTTTGAATTCTACAATACACAATCGCATTTTTTTTCAAACTTGTGCTAGTTAGAGGCATAATAAGTATTTGAAGCATTTTTCTTCTTGCATAGTGTATTCAAGTTTCAATATAGTATTCACTTCAGTCCAGTTTCCTCTAAATATAGTCTGAACATCCAACTGATGCTCAACAGATTTTGAGCTTCTCTTAACATTCCTGCTGCCGAAGACAACATATTCTTGTCTTTGATAAACACCTCAAGAAAAACAGGAGAATGTAGCATCTATCATTTGCCATCTGTGTGCAGAATTTCTATAAGTATTACTATGGTATTTAAATTTGTTTTTGCTTGTCCGAGTTGTAAATGACTGCAGAATACCATACTGTAATTTTGAAAAAGTTGCTGAAAATGCCAATTGTAACAAATTTCTCAATTGTTATTTAAAGACAGAAATATGATTTATATTTGTAACATATAAAACTTCTTTTTCTTTATTTATACACGATAACACTCTTGTCTATATCAATAAAGGTTGCTGAATGTCAGCATGCAGAATTCCTGCCAGATAACTAGACAAGTACAATACTGTTCAGGACACACAGTACTAATTGTATGGAAAAATGGGAACCAGTCAAGAATTGGCTGAACATAAAATGGAGTATATATGGGTTTGGCTGCTTAAGATTGGTTGATAATGAAAGTTATTTTGTAGGAAAAAGATTCTTTTGAGAGCTTATCTTAGTTGTAACTGAATAAAGAAAAAGAGACATTGCTTTATTGATGGAATTTCAGTCCTTTAACAGTCTCAAGTTTGGAACACTCATTACTGAAATTAGCACCTGACTCGTGCAGAACTGAAAGCACATATTTCAAACACATGTAAGGTCTAGAAAATGCCATGGCTCATATCCTTTTGTCTATATAGAAGCTGACATTCAGGTTTCATCTATACTGATAAATATAGCTTTGATCATGAGCACTCAGAAATTTAAAGTTATTGAATTTTTAATATCATGGTGTTTGCATAGATTTGCTATGGGAACTGAATTAATACTGTGAGTCCTTGAGGATGAACTAAAAGCTTGCTCACTGTCAGCTGACTGACATAACTGGGGAACAGTGCTTTGGAGACTTGGACTTCCATCTTTTCAAGTGATGGAGTGTTTCAGCACATCACTTGTCTACAATGAACACATTGAATAAAAATAAGCCAGTGTATTCCCAACTGTGGAAGACGAAAACATTGTGTTCCAGAAACCTGCATGCTTGGCTCAGGCTTTCTGCACAAAACATGAACAAGAATTGGAAGCAGATGAAAGAAATAGGCATCTGCTGGGGGAAAAGAAGGCCATAAAAAGAGACAGCACTTGAGAAAAAGCGAGTAATGGTGACAATTCTTGTAACTGATGCAGTACTGTTGCAGATGTGGGGAGAATGTTGCAGTATTTCAAGAAGCATGGAGCTGGAAGACAGGGTGAAATCAAAGCTGAACTGCAGTACCACAGGGTCATTCTACAAATGGTTACCACTTCTTACATCTAGTTTGCTCTTCAACCAAATGGTGAAGAACCTGAAGGAGTTCTAAATAGCTGCAACAAATGAAGGAGCAAATAAACAGGTTTCAGAGCAGCCTGAGGAAGAAACATACTCCTGATATGCCTGGTTTGAGAGAATGTGTTAATTTTGCACTAACAGGCATCACAGTAGGTGTGCTGTGTAACACACAGATTATTACCTTGGTGAGGTTACTGCTGTCAAATCAGAAACTGTAGGAAATGTTAATTTCTTAGAGCGCTGCACAGAGATGATGCTTATCACTGGCCTAATGTACCTGATGAGAATACAGAGTATGTTTTTATTTCCGATATTGAGCTTGGCTCAACAAATGGCCACCTGTGGACAGTAAAACATCCAAACATTTTGAAGAAGAGACTACAGACATTTCAGCAACACCTGAATAAGGTCTAATATTCACACAAGTCTGCTATCCTGATATGGTGTAAACTGTAATTAGCTAACATTCTTCAATAAAGGTTTTCTGTTTTACAACTGCTGTTTGTTATGTCAGAACTTAAGTTCTGATATTAAGCAATCCTGATTGGTGATGTTCCAAACAGACACGATAACTTTGGTATTAATATTACTATAAAATGCTTTTCACATTTCAGTAAAATATAATTGTTTGTGCTCTTCTGCACAGTACAGAATGATTTTCTGTCTAATGTGGTTGCATGATGATGTCATGTGAATACTATCAAGGGGAAGATAAAAGGTTTTAAATTCTTAGAAAATAGAATGATTAGACAGACTAAAGCAATTGGAGCACAATACACTTTAAATTATAAAAATCGATAATTAAATGGCAGAAAAAGAAATTTTTTATATATTTTTGCCTGCATTTGCAGCTGTATTTGCCCTTGACCAATTTTGGTGAAAATATTAACTTTTGGAGGTCTGACACATTATATTATAGAATTCAATTCCCCCAAATTTAGCAAAGTCTCTGTATACAAAAAAAGAGATCTCGAAGTTCCAGATTGCAACTGCAATTAGTTTCAATATCTTCCATTAAAGTTGGCCACTGATGCAATTTTGACAAATTTGTGGAAAATCACTATATTTTATGAAGGGCATTTTTAACTGTAACTTTTGAACCAGAAGAGGTAGATATATTATCCTGTCTTGGATGGGTGGGTTAAATATCTATCTACTGGTTATGAAATCAACACTGAATTTCTGACTTGTAACAAGATTTTCAAGATGGTTGATAGAGCAGCCATACGGAAGTCTTTCAATGAAAATCCCATGCTGATATGACCATCCATGTAAGAGGAGTAGCATTAAGATTTTCAAGATGGTCAGTGTGGAGGCCATATTGGATATCATATTGGCGTGACTTTTATTTAAGACCTACATCTTATGAAAACCCTCAATTCCAGATGAGTATCAATAACCTGATTTTCAAGATGGATGCAATATTGCAGTCATACTGGAGGTCTGATAGGCACTATTTTCATTTAGAACAGTCAGACATCACAATAATGCTCTTAGTGAAAACCCCATGGCGATATAACCACCCATGTAGGATAAGTAGCAATAACAAGATTGCAAGATAGCTGCTCTGTGGTTACACAGGTTGTCTGATCTTCATTTACAACAGCTCAATATCATAAAATGTCTTTTAGTGAAAACCCCATGTTGCTATGATTATTCATTCAAGAGTAGCCAAAACATGATTTTCAAACTGGCCTCCATGGTCGCCACATCAAAAGTCTGATCAGCACCATTTTCATTTAGGAACAACTAGACATCATAATAAGTCTTTTAGTGAAAATCCAATGCTGACATGACCATCTATTCAAGAACAGTAGTGATAACAAGATTTTCAAGAAGGCCACTGTGATGGCCATACTGGATGTCAAGCACACCATTTTCATGAAGGACCAACCATACTGTGGGATGGATGTGTGTGTCTTGTTTCAAGGCAATCCTCCAAGTAGTTTATTAAGAGTAATGATAACAAACTTGTGCCAACAGATGGATGGATGACAGACAAATGACCATCCCATAATGTCTTCTGGTCTATGACCAAATAAGCTAAAAACAATGGTAGAGGTGGAAGCAAAACAATACTGTTGCACAGGACTCCTCTGGTGTTTTGGCACTGACAGCATACAGAGCTGGCAAATCCAGCACATGGACAGGCAACTGCTCTAGATGATGCAGGACAGCTGGTCCAATGTGTGAAGTCTGACCCTGACCCTCTTCTCCTGCCAGCAACATTCTGGGTCTGTGACTTGTTGGTCGTTTGTAGGAATAACTGAAATTAAAAGTGAACATCTGGAATGTAAATTTGTTTTCCAAAAGACCACAAACAGTGATCTTCTAAACATACATACATACATAGATACACTGATACCAAAGTAATTAAACCAAATATAAAAATTGATTTGCCAAGGCTTAAAAATATTTTTAATATGAAACATTATTGTTGCACACACAAGAAAGAGCATTATCTGTATTTGGACATGCTTCAAAGTGCTTCTTTTGATTAAGCCTGCACAGAAAACAAAAAAGTATCATAAATGGTACAATATACACTTGCCCAGTGTTTAACAGTCCTCTGTGTAGGCAAATAGGGTGGGGGATAAGGCTGACCTCAATTTTGTTCAAGGCAGTCTTGAATTAATCTTAATGCACATAATCTATTATATTCTTATTCAACTTACCATGACTGTGACCTCTGACCATTATGCCCCCAAATCTGTAGTTTTCTTTATTATCTCAACTGCAAGCTGTCCAAAGTGTGATCAAGCCACTTGCTAAAAAGTAGACTGTATTATGCAGAACTCCCCTTTTCTTTGAGCCACAATGACCCGAACTTCAATCTTGGACACCAAAAATAGAACTCTTCCATATCTTAAGTGTAAACCCTCCAAAAACTTTGCTCAAGGCAGGCAACCTAGAACCAAGTTATGCAAAAAAATTTTTTCCCCATTATGTTAAATAGTGACCGACCTATATACACCAAAGTCAATGAATATCGTCACTACCCCAAGTGTAAGCCCATTAAGAAATGTCTGATCCAGGTACTGAAATAGAACTAATGTTACTGTGCACCCAAAACACACAAATTCTATTTCAGACAGTGTGTGTGTGAGTGAGTGATTTAGATTTTTAATAAAGCCTTAACAATTTTTCAGTCATATCGCAACGATGTCTGCAGTGCGGCAATTTATAGTGATGTCGAGCACCGGGACATCGTGCTGCAGAAAAGTAGCATCTTGTCCCACTCAGTCACATTATCCTGACAACATGCTGACCAGTCCTAACACTAACCTCTTAATGCTGAGTGCCTAGTGAGGCAGCTACTAGTACCATTTTCATGTCTTTGATATGACATGGCTGGGGTTCGTACCTGCGACTTTATTTCAGATAGTAATCTTGACCTTTAACCCCTAAAACAATAGGTTTCATCCTTATCTCAAGAACAAGCAAGCAAACAAATTTCCTAAATGTGATGGTCAAGAACTAAATTATTGTGTTGAAAGTATTTTTCTTCTTTCAATTTGTGACGATAACCTTCCAAAGTTTTGAAACTATTCGTCACAAAGAAATCAAGTTACTGTTCAGAGAAAAATGTTTCCCCTCTCAGTCAGCAACCAAGACCACTGTCCCCAAAATCTATGGGGTTCAGTTTTAGGGCTGTTCCATTAAAACATACATGGGACTCGGGAACGGCACTTTTAAAAACATATGCCAGGGTGGTTTGGATTCAAAATTGCTTCTGTCCCAGGTTGTTTATTCAATAAAATCGCTTGTATAGGTGGTTGGTATAACTGGTTCAGTAGCAGACCTGCCAACACTAAAGAGACATTCTCAGTAAGTCAGTCGAAATTTTCAGTAAGCTGGACCAATTTTCAGTAAGGTGTAAAAACTATTAAGTACTGGCAACAAGTAAAATTTTAATAACTCTTACAGTTTATATCCATGTTGTAACTTACAATATATAGCTGCTGATGTGACTGGTACATGGTACTTTTGCACTTTCTAAGAAACTTCTGGTCAAACTCCATTTTGAAGCATTTCCCCCCTTCACTTTCATGACTAGTATTGCTTCCAAGGCATCAACTGACCTAGATGATCTGGATTTTGAGTGGTTTTTTTGCAACAAATGAGAACGCCCTCTCACAAGCTGCATTTGAATGAGGAACAATAAGTACATTCTTCATTATGCTGGACAACAATTTGTATTTGAACTGGCCATTAGCATCCTTGAGTTTACTAATAAGATCCCACTGCTTGTCAACTCGTTTAGTGTTTAAGATCTCAGGATTCAATTCATCTACTTGGTAAATTCAAAAACTCTGCTTCCAAGCTGTCTCGCCAGTTGGTTTCTTTGGGTTCCACACACATAAATCTTGATGGGAAATACATCACACTGCTAAAATCACTCATCATCCTTTTGACACATCAGCAACTGCACTGTGTTTCAGAAGTTCATTATTCAAGGGAAACCTCTTAACAATGTAATCACAAACAGTTGTGTAATAGTCCCTTACATCTTTATAGAAATGACTAACGCTACTTTCATATAGCTTCTTTTCAGCCAGTATTTTCTTGTTTCTGAACTTAATCTAACTGCATCATCTGACTTCTGTTTCTCTTAGTCATGATAATCAATATCAGTAAGATCCTTGGCTTGTGAAATTTCTGTAGCCTTTACAAATCTGATCAGAAACTGCTTTAATAATTCAAGCATGTTTTCTCTAAGTTTGTGGATCATAGGCTCCTCCTGTTGCATGATTAGGTTGTACTTGTTAAATAATGGAATTATGTGGTCTAGAAATAAGCAATAAATCTTTGCCCTCCGGGACTGCAAAGCCTTACACAGACTCATAACCTTTTCCTCTCTGTAACTGATTTTTTTACTGTCTTTCCAGTCATTTCTAACCAATGGTGTCTGACATCTAGACAGAGCATTTTTATCTGACTTCTGTGATATAGCTTTCTCTAAGGAACCTATCTTGGGTTTTATTTTCTCAGTCTTTCCTGCTGAGGCAGACTTGAGGGTAGTACCTGACTTCTAGATTTATCACAGCTCAAAGCTTTACTGCATGTACCTGCACTGTCATTATCTCCTTTATTACTAGATACATGTGGAACTTTATCCTTGGAACTAGACACCTTCTCTGACATCCTACTTTTGGCTTTAGCTCTTTTGCCTTTAATCTCTTGTTTCTTGGTTTCTTTACCAAAATATATTTGTAAGGGTTCCCACTGTTCCAACAGTCTCCTTATACCTTCACCAACAGACAACTATCTTGTTACACAATGCTTCAATATTTTTCTCTGCTCTTTCCCACAAAGAGTCTGAAGATCTTTTAGTTCCATTTGTCTATTCACACTTTTATCCAAATAATATATGTCCACTAATAAGTCATCAAAACTAATAGGCAGCATATCAGCCGCCTTTTTAGCTGCTAAATGTATCAAATGGCACAAACATCCACTCAAATACACTGATGGATTCACCAGTTATATGTCCAGGTACACCTTTATTGCAACCTGTCATCGCTGAAGCATTACCTGATTCAAAGGCAATACAGTTATTCCAACTTACGTTTCTCTTTTTCAAATCCTCATCCAATAATGTGAAAATATTTTCCCCAGTAGAGGCTCCATCACATGTTGGAACTGACAAAAGTGCTTCAGTTACAACCCCATCTGTGTTATCAAAATATCTAACAACAACTGGGTACAGCTTCACATAATCATTGCTACCATCAGTTGCTATACTAAAAGGTTGGGATGAAATATTTTTAACAATGCCTTCCTGTACTGACTTGCACTGCTGTAATACAATAGCAGGAGTTTTTGTTCTGCCACAATGGCAACTATTTGCTACTGACGATTTGGGAAACATGCACTTGAATAGTTAGAAATGGTCAGATGCAGCAATTGCAACATTATGCTCAACCAAAAAGTTTGTAAAATATACTTCGGCCTTAATGACCTCCAATTCAGTTTCTGGCACTACAGATCCAAATCCCAGGGGTCAGCGACTTACAACTTGATTTCACTGCAACGTATTCTGTATGTTTTTTGGAATTCACGTGGCGGCGAGAAACATCTCGCCCACCATGGGAAATGTTCAAGTCAACATGACATAACATGCAATAAATGTAATGGTCACCTTTTTTACTTTTTTCTAAGAATGACCAAGTATCTGAGTAATCTCTTTTATACTCTGCAACCACTGTTTCAACATTTTAGGAGGCTGGTTGTCCTCTCCACCTTTGACGCATTTTTGTTTGGAAGACATTTTCAGACGACCGGATGACAAAACGAAAAACGAAATCTAGATCAGATACGCGCTTCTCACGAACAAAATAGGCAGGTTTAAAGCATCTGAGGTACCAATGTATAGTTAGTCTGGTTTCCTACCAAAATCCACTCAGTCTAAGATGAAACTCCGAATCCGAACACAGAGTCTAATACGAAAATCCGGATCTGGAACGAACCAGTACAAAAAGTATCCAGAACAGAAAAAAAGAGAAAAAGATCATATTTCTGTACTTTTGCTATCATTCCATAAGTCCGTAATTTTAGTGTATTTTTCGTAAGACTTACAGCAAAATCGTAAGAGTTGGCAGGTCTGCAGTAGGTCTGTCTAAAAGTGCGACCTAAAAGTATTAAAAACCTTCCACTTTTGATATCCAGTTATTAAATTCGTATTTTGTTACACACGCCGTATTTGTTCCCATCAAGTGAAGGCCTATTTCCTTTGAACAGACAACAGACTATAAAACGTTGTCATTGGTCAGCTATAAATAGGTCAGGGAAAGCCTACCACGTGATCTGCATTTGTAGTTTTACTAATCACAAACAAACTGAAAATCTGTCTTTATTTTCTCAATCATAGGAAAACTAGCAGATTTTTTAAATAAATCTCCTTATAAAATTGAAGTGTAAATTCTGCGACATTAATTTTAGTTTCGTGAGACTTGATTTGCATCAGTTGGATCCAATGTGCGCTGCGAAAAGAACCGAATGTAGCCGTATTGTGACAGTTATGGCAGTGAAACATGTTTTCGACAGGGGAAGAAGCCGGTATTTGGTTGAGAAGGCAAAGCCTTGAGAAGTAATTAACAGCCTTAGAGGTAAGTTCTGTTATTTTTTCAGCAAGCTAAAAGTGTTAGGAGACTAGTGAAATTCCGTTTATTCAATCATTACAAACGTTGTTGTCATAGACTCGTTTGTGCCGATCAAAAAAGACGTTGGCATTGTAACATGTACTTGTTGTCTCAAGATGACCGATACGCACAGAATCGGCATTGGGAAGATTTCGCATTAGTTAATTGATTGAAGGGGTAGAAACAAATGCTTGTGTGTAATGGAGCCTTTGTTGGATATTTTAACTCCAACATGTACTCAATCCAAGTCCAGTTCCAAAAGATAATTCCAATGTTTTGGAATGCAGCTTGACAAAATTTGACTATTTAATGGTTATCAGAGGAAAAATCTGATTGATGGCACTTTAAAGTTGCAATGGAAGAAGTGCAGAGGATAATACCATTGGCATTACTGTTGTATGTTTGTATGAAGTATCTTATGTGACAATTTCAATGAACTAGTTTCATGGATTCAGTTGCATTTTGTTTACTTACTGTGACAGTTTAAAAGAAATCTTGGAACTATTGTAATAAATGGCAATATATAGAAAGGAAGTTAAAGTTATAGAACAAAAATGAGAAAATTATCTTGAAACCAATGAGTTGGTTAGTAATAGATCATTATTCACCCAAATGTCCAGTTATTTCTGCATAGAAATGATACTGTCCATACCTAATTAAAATGTAACTATTGGTAATCTAAGTCAAAATGTGTTAGGAGTTTTTCATTGTTTTCAGAATTTTAATAGGTAACAGTTCTTATTTTCATTGGTTGTGGTCATAACCATGCAAGTATTTATTAACAATGTGGTCGGTTGTGGCTTGCATACAAGTAGATGATTACAACTTTCTGCTTAGTATCCAGTCATCTCATTTTCTCCAAAAAATTTAAGCACAATGATACCACAGTTGCAAGTTGAATTAAACACTGTTGACTTTATGTTTAGATTTTGCTATGTGCATGTCAAGTTGATAAACATTTGTACAGTACACCATTTTTTGCTATGTTTATCATCTCCAAAATATACACAGCACATAACATAGTTGCTGCTTTACACTCCATGCCTATTTTTTTAATCACTTGGATAATTTTCATAATGAATGCACTAGTGGTCATTTTTTAGTTCACGTGTGTTAGTTTCAATGTGAATCTTATGTTGGCTTTGGATTAAACTTTGTTTTGTTGAGGACTGTACATTTTGTATGTACACATGGGTGGGGTGAAGTTTGAATATATGTGTGGGTGGGGATAAGACCAAGCAGTACATACACACCTAATAACAAAAATTTTATTAAAGTTACAATAAAAACCTATTTGCCATAGCCAACAAGAAACAACTGATAGTATTTGCACGCTTTCCAATTTGTTTGTAGCCCCTTACCAATTTTAAAAATGAAAAGCATCAAGAAGATAAGTTATAAATAAATGCAGTACATCATTTTCAATTGGCCAATGAGAGGGCAGTCAACCATTCATGTGTAATGCAGTTGCATATTAAATGGGTCTGATCATGGTCATACAAGTTGTGCGAAAAGGGAGAGAAGTGTCTTCACTTGTAGTTGTTTTTTTATAGTACATATATAACTGATAAGTTAATTGTAAGCAGCTAGATTAGCCCATGTGCCCTTTTCTGGTTTCCAGGATGGATGATGCATGGCAGTCAGAACTGTCATCTGCATCCAGTATTTGCAATGTACAGTTTTAATATTTTTAGAAATAATGGACAAATAAAAATATAACTCCAAAATGTGTGGAATTAGTGAGATTATCAAACACAGTGAATCTGTTGCTTGAAAACAGGGACTTGATCATGCAAATATGGAGACCATATTACTAAAAAAACTCCCTTTTTATTCAAAATGCAGACAAATTGACAGTGTTTGAAGAGGGTTACTAAGCAAATGTATACATTCACATTGAGGGGTTAGAAAAAAGTGCACCCTGCAAATGGGCGAGGGGGTAAAAAATGGCAGTTTTCAAAGGTACTAAATGGACAGCCCCTTATCCTCGCCTGGAATAATAACTCTTATTAGGCCAGCAGTGATGATGAGACAAAATAGTTTTAGTCATTTGTTTTTTAATATTAATGTTAGGAATGAAATGGCTGCGTGAAATTTTTATTATTATTATTTTTTTTTTACAAATTTATTATACAGTTTATTTTACTTTAGATAGTACAAAATGTTACTGTCAGAAACTGAATAGGAATTTGCACCATTTTTGACCATAGAAGTTTGATAATGGGTAATCTCTTGCAGTATTTATTTAATCACTGGACACGTCCTCACACCAAGCTATTATATCTCTGGTGCACGCACGCATGCACACACACACGAGCTTAGAAGTACTTTACCCCCCCCCCCAGTCAATGCCAATATGGGCAAGGCACTTTATTACTATGCCCTGGTGCTAAATCACTAAATAACCAAGTAGTTTCAGCACTCAACAGTGAAATAGAAGAAATGGTTTTATCTTAAATTGCTAGAAATTTTTATTGGTCAGTAGTGTGTGCTTCCCTCTGAAACATTTTTTTTTTTAAGTTTCAAAAAATAGCTGCTGCTTCTATCATAGCCTAGATGCCATTTTATTGTTTCTTTTTTAAGACAGAAATACTAGAAAGTGTCAGTATTGTTATATCAAGCAACATTGTGGTGGACCAATTGGTGACTTTACTTCAAACCAACTTCTACTCATGTTGATAAATAAGATACAAAAGATGAACTTAAGGTTACTGAGGAAGAAATCAATGAGGCAAGTGCTGTTCTTAAAAAAAAGGCCACCAAATAGAGTTCAGTACTTGATGCAGAATGGAGTAATCCAGAAAGTAGCCAACAGGTACAAAGTCAAACAGGAGTTGTTTCATTTAGGTAATGTTACTAAATTGTACAAAATATCAAAAATTTTCTTTTGAAGGATTTCCTGTTAAAAATTTTTACAATAAAAATTGGTATGTGTATGTATTTCAACAAAAGTCTGTATGGTATTACTCTGATCGCACTACCAATCCAATTGGTGACGAGGTTCATGTTTATAATACAAAGGTGTTGACAGTTTCCTTCAACAGCAAGTAGTTTTAAAAGCCATTCAGCTTGTACATTGACAAGTTATGTCACATGTAGACAAATTACAATGAAGAGTGTGTTATTTGTCATATATTTCAATATCTTGTTCACTTCTGCTGAAATGTGGGGTCACATTTTGGTATCACAACATGAAAAATAGTTACAACACTAGTAACCATTACAGAGCACTGACTGATTATGTTCAGGATTTAAGTATGTATGTTGTAGTGATTATCTCACATAGCTCAAATTTTTAACAGTGCTTATCAGTTCTTTTCTTATTATACAGGCATCTACCTCTGTGAGACCAAGGCATTAAGATGTATGAAAGGGATTTCCTGAAAAATTTGCCAGTTTTAAAAAGATCTTACTTTCAATTCAGAAATGATAAATCACTTAAAATTGTCAAGATAAAAAATGTTGAAAGAAAAAAGGTTTACTGGTTCTATTGTGAATTCTGTTATCTTTGTTTCAGTAGTTTAAATTACCAGAGTACATGTTCAGAGATGAAATTATGCCATTTACAGATGCCATTTATTGATGTTTATGAAATTTCTGATTTATCATTTGTCACTGTTGTACATATTAATGTCAAACATGTAAATGAAGTACCAACATGTCAATTATCCAGAACATTCAGTTTTCAAAATCACATTTGCTGCCATGAGCCTGTTGCTATGATCTAGGTACATGTACTAGTATTTGTGGTCTGTAAGATGGCAAATGTGGATTTAGATACAAGGGTTAGGGTCAACACTGCTTGTGTTAGCTTTGTTTCAGATGGAGTTGTCATGAACATCTTTTGTTCAAAGTTTGTTGGTTAACTTTACTGTGTCTCAAATTGCAAGTGGTCATTCATATTCTTGACAAACTTGAATTCCTTAAGTGAAGTTTGGACAATTTATTGTCTTTATCCCGTTAAAGATTGGAACACAACATTTTAGCAATGATGTAAGAAAATCATTTTCATAATATATTTTGAAATAAAGATGTTAAACTGAATGCTGTTTGGAAGTATTGTTTAGACCACTTCCCAGCTATAAATAATAAGGCATACAGAACCATGCATAATTTTGTAGAATAGATCAGTATATGGTGACCTTGTGTATCACATTTTACATCTACAAACAGGAGTAGGGTGGTTGTAGAACAGCATTAAAGGTAGAGGAGTGACTGTCCATGCTAATAGCATTTCAGATGTGCTAAATGTTACAGAAAAAGACAAGAGTAAAGCAGAATGTAGACATTGTAGCAATCCTGTATGCATGTCATGGTTTGGCAATATACACCTAGGCATGTTAAATACTCTTTACATAGCCCTAACAACTTTGATAAGCAGCAGTCATCACTCAAATGTGCCAGTTTTTGACCCTCAGCCAGAAATGCACATACTTAACAAAGCCTAATGCAGGTCTGCTTGCCTGAGACCACCTGATATTCAGAAGGACCACCACTTTCCTAAGCTCAGAGGTCTGTGGGGCCTGCAATTTTAGACTGGATTTTAAAAATATATCTATCCTATGTTATAGGATCATATAAATCTTTCTTTAAATTATAAACATGTCAAACATGACAAAATCCAAATGTGAAATGAAGTTAAAACAAAGATCATGCCTACACCTTTTAATCCAAATTATCATTGTCATTTGGGTGCCTCCCATAAATTGCACTTACTTTGTTAATCATATAAGAGCATCTAGCATTTAGGATACTGACTCTCTGTGGTTTCATGTGTTTGAAAAATGTTGAGATTTTTTATGGTGCCAATCGCTGCTGCCCCCCGCCCAAGACAAGAAACTCTAAATACGTGTGTACAATAAACCAAAAGAGAAAGAAAATTACAAGATAAGTGGAAGCAGGAAGTTTCGTGGTTAACCCACAGCAAGAAGAAGGATAAGATGACATTTTCAGTTTGTTTTTTGCATATAATATTATCAGGAACATTTGTAATTGACTGCAGCAACTTTATAATTGGTACAATCAGAACCCATGAGCTGAAACGGCAACTCCTGGCTGTTCTGAAAGTGAGGAGTCTGTTATGTTGCTGAATAAAGCAGCCTTTGAAAAACTATGTGTCGTTGTTAGAAATGCTCATTTTTTCGAGAAACATGGATGCCCATATACTATGTGAAATTATGTGATTTGGACAAGGTTTGGAAATAGGAAGTACCTACCTGATGGACAAATATTGTCAGAAATTTATCGGGGCTATTGCCCATAATTGTAGAGCCAGAACAGGACCATATTTCCTCCAGTCATTTTTTTCCCTCAGTTATTAATGATTGCTCCACTGGCGCGTTCAACAGAGGCAGAAATTGTATATGTTCTTTCAAGTGAAAGGTAAATGTTATAAAGTTTCATTTTATACTTTTGAATTTAAACTATTAAACATTAAGTTTAAATTAAGATCCATTCCATTTATAATAATGTAAGCTCTTAAACCAATTTAAAATTAGATCCATTCTAGTTTATTAATTCAATAATTTAGTATTTCTAATTTTGTTAATTCAATAATTTAGTATTTCTTCTTAGGTTTAAATTCATTTTTTTGGTATAAAAAATGTACCCAAGGTAGACAGTGAAACCATCAGTCTTGCTATAATGGGCCTTATGTCAGAGAGATATGGGAATGAATGGATGAAAAAGAATGTTGCAATGGGAACTGACGCGTCTGACAGTGATGTTGATGCTGCTTATGACAATCACAAGCATAACACTCACCTTAACTAGTCTACATATCTAACTTTTGCTGAATGATCATGGAGTCCACAAATGATGAATGCTATACTACATCACTACTGAATTCTTCTTTCAAAATTTTTTATTGTGCTATTGATTTGTCCTTTTGTGATACATGTTTTTGAGTTTAACAAAATCCCTCTCCTCTAACATTTTTCAGTCGTATAAAATCCACAAGTCACATCAATAAACCCTTTTCTCTTAATATCTGGTGCTATTTGTGTTTCAATTTATGCCATTTTTTTTCTCCAATTTAGACTGGTCCACTACATATGTGTGATCAAAATAAAATGAATCTGTGACAAGTGGTTTCACATTCAAGAAATCCATCTGATTTCATAGAACTGGTTCATGTACAGTTATACTATAAGTAGAAAATAAGGAAATTAGATGGCAGTCCAACAATGGATAAATGCACAGCAGCCAATAGTCAAACGACATGAGCTTTGAACTGTAATAATTATTCACTGTCTCACTTGTTCTTAATAACTTTGATCTGAACTTGGAAACAGTTTTTTTTATTTTATTTTTATCGAGTACCTGTTTGCCCATTTTATTACCTGGGTTATTATTAATGGGCAAATACCCAAATACCCACTGATAGCTTTTAGCTAGCAGAAGAAACTGGAGGCCACACATGAAGTCCTCCTTGGGGAACTATCTGCTGCTTGTTCAGGGTACCCAGGGGAAAAAGTAAGAGGCAAGTAGAAAATGATGTCTTCTTAACCACTGATGTTTTTGTGAGATTATCTGCCTGATCCTATCTGTACAAACAAGCACCATCTCTAGATCTGTGAGGAAATTCTTTGTCACATGGATGAAATTCAAAGGAATCTGATCTGACAGATTGTAGATTAATGCCAGGCAAATTAATATTTACCAAAAGAGTGACAGGCCTCTGAGTAAGATATGTCTGGGTATTCATGTATCAACCGTTACCAAAAATAATGTATAATGGGAACAACCTACAATCTCAAGTGAACCACTGTAACTCCAATCACCTTGGTAAAAACTCTGAATGATGAAGCTAAACCAAAAGAAAAAGCCCAAAACTGAAAAACATCCTTCTCCAGACAGAATTGCTAGAGTTTTCCTGTAGGACAAAAAAATTGTGATGTGAAAGTAATCATCCTGGTGGTTTATGTTTGCCTGACCTGCCATTTGGCTTTATGGCACTCTTGACTGAGACTAACGTCTCCATTTTGAAATACTCTTCCCCAAAACATTTGTTTAACGGGATTGGATCAATTATCCATGCATTCTGTTAGGTCTAAACAAGCCTTAGAAAGCCTATTCTGGTACCAACTGGCAATTCAGGAAGAGGAGGATCAGGCAGAAAAGGGAGCAACTTCCTTAAAGGAGGGGAGGAATCCAAAGACCTCCTGCCATGGCCTTGTTTGACTGTTCAGTTTAGTGGGATGAGGAGTTTTAAAAGGAGTATGGAAGTTCTGTTTTGGCACTGCTTAGAGCATTTAAGCAAGAAAGCCACTGACAGCTCAAGATAAAGTTGCATCTTCACCAATTTAGCTGTGCCTGAAACTAAGGGCAAATACTCGTGTTACTGATCTCACAGATCTTAAAAGGCTATTGTGGACATTAACCTACCAAACAGTTATTCTATTCCAAGTCCACCCTCAACATATCTTTGCTTTGATCTAGAAAGACTTTAGAAGAATACAAGATATAACAAATGTAACAACTGAACTGCAGTACCATCAACATTAAGAGTGTCTCACTGTCTTGGCTACAGCCTCCAAGAAACTCTTTAAGACAGACAGAAACAAAGACTCATCATGTGAAGCTATATCAACTAAGGTGTGTACCTTTCAACTTCAAGCATCTTGAATGGTATGCAAGATGAGGTCCACACAGAAACCCTTAACCAAGATGTTCCTTAATCTAGGCTACCTGACTTAAGAAACCAAGCAGGTTTGTGAACTTAATCACTGAAACCAGTTACTGTTAAGTGGTAGAGGGAATTGAACAGTTGAGAAGTACCCATGACCACTTCGAGGATCAATGATCTGCCAACTTTCATTTACTGGAAAGTTGCTGATTCTTCCTGGGATTGAGTACATGACTTCCTGGAGCCAGTAGGTACCATTGGTCTCTCCCTGGACTGGAGTGGGTCCTTCTCACAAGGCGGCTTCATTATTCTTCCCGCTTTTCTATGAAAAGTGGTTTTCAGCTAATCTGGCACTACATCTGCACATAACAAACACACTTTTAATGCACAACAGACAGGTCTGGTGGATATCCCATGAATTTTTCTGTAATAGCTGCATTTACCAACTTCTTGCAACAATGCTTAACTGTGGAAAAAAAACTGCCAACCCCAACCCCCCACCTTTTTTCTTAAGGGCAACACTTTCCTCAATGCCAGAACCCACACGTGATTAACTTTATAGCAGCACCATAATTACATAATTAGAGTTTGCTCAGGATAAAATCAAATTCAACAAAATGATGAATGGTTACACTAATAATTAAAACAATGTGCAAGAACTAGGAAGAAAAACCAACTGCAATACAAAAATGGCTGCAAATGATCAAAATGATAGCAACAGACTTGTGGTTCAGCAAAAATCCTTAGTGCCTAAAGTGATTTTTTACCACACTAAGTCCATCAAAAAGCAGACTGGGACTATGTTGCTTTTGTTTTAGAACACAAATTACTAACTGAAATAGGGAATTATAACCTTGGACTGTGGACTAGCCCAAGGAAAATATAGACAACAATCTAATGATAGTGGGTAATGTATTCCTGCTACTAAAATAAATTTTTAAAAGACTGACAGAAAGATATAACATAATGGCTAGCATATAAAAAGCCTGCTAACATATAGGTAGGCTTTGTAAAATAGGCCTACTGATGAAAGTTTGTGATATTATTTGATCTTGCCGAAATAAATTAATAATACCTTGAGAAGGATAAAAATTGTCCCTGAGGTTCATCTGGGTTCTTCTTCTTTCCTCGACTCTTCTGTTCAAATATGGATGGTGCATCATCCTCATCATCACTAAAAAAGTCCTCAAATCCCTCCTGCCCCTCCTTTTGGGTGCTGCTGGTACCTAAATTATAACAGCGTTTTAAAAATATATCTACAAGTCACTTCCTAATGACTTCATACAAAAATGCTACAATGCCAATTTGACATCTTGAGCTCTGCCATAAAATACATAAAGTTCAAGCAAAAGCATAAAAGCATTTTAATTTTAATATTAGATCCTACCCACTTATAACAATAAGCTGCCTATGTCAACGAAAATGCAAAGTCACAGGACCATGGTCTATTGTTACTACAACATTTGTCATGCTCATGTTGACATTGCGATAAAAAAATAAAAGTATATGTCAAAAGAAGTCATAGGTCCAATATCCAACAAATCCTTTGTGTTCTAATCGTTTATCTCAACAGGCTGCCAGTTCTGTCACTAACTTTGTTCTACTGTACAATTATTTGATCTTTGCTGTCGGGCTTTATTTTGCCATCATATTAACAAATGGGTATTTGGTTGCCCCTCCAAAGTTAGCCTTTTGTGACATCTATAATAACGTTATGCACACTTCATCAAGCAAACCAGCTATAATCTTCGATAACAACGATGCACCCATCATCAAGAAAGGTCACACCAAACTTGAATAAAGGCAATAGAATCAGATTGATTGCTGCATTTTCCAAAGTTATCTTGATTGGAATCACAAGGAATCATATGTTTTATCCATAAAATACCATGAAAGTTTGTGACAGCACAAATTAACCTTATTTGAACTGTAAATCCACAACATCACAACAGATAAGGTTATTGCATGTCGTTAAAAGTTTCATCGTATTTGATTGACAAAACATCAGACTCCTGTGTTGGAACACACTTACTGTGCCAAGAACGTTTCCTGTTTCCAGGAAAAATGTATATAAATTCCAAAACTGAAAGATATTAGCCTGGTTACCAAATTTAATCAGGTCAAAATATTAAGCGGTAAGCTCAGCCAACAGTGGTTCCCAACTTTTAGAGTACGAGGACACCTTTCTTAACTTAAAAATATTTTGCAGACCACATACGAATAATCAAGAAAATATATACCCCTTGGAATAAACCTGTGGGCCCCCAGTGGTCAATTAAGATGGTTTGTTTTTACGTACTAATATATCGGACAGTAGCTGTTTGAGCCCACTGATAAATTCCTTCATTATTTTTTTTTCTTTTACTTTTCTTTGAACTACAGTCTGAACCACAGTTTCTACTATCTTGCCTTCTGTAATTCAGGAGTATTCTGTTCAAACATTTCTTTGTTTCAATTTTAACTGACTGCTTAAACATTGTCAAGAAATGGTAAGGGTGGGTGGGTGGGGTTTATTGACACCGAAGGCTTTATTTAAATCAAGGAAGTGGAAACTAAATGCCTTTTCCAATGACACACTGAAACAGCCAGACCAGGCTGTGGCTTGGGGGAGGTATCGCACTGACAACCTGAGATTACAAATCCAACATTATACCAACTGAGCAACCACCCATCCCACGCCCAAACAAAATGAAATTGTGGGTCCCTAAATTGGGGTGTGGGGTGTGGTGTGGTGTGTGTGTCACATGTCTCATGTAAACTGAATTATAAAAAGATTTTGGGCGATTTGTATAAGGCCTTTCTTCAACAGCAAAAACTATATGGCTAAAAAAAAATTTAATAAGCAAGGGTAATTGTCACATGAGACTTGTGCGCATCAATTTTTTTTTCATAATGCCTTATCTGCTGTTGCTGTTACGAGGAGATTATGTTTTCCTGTATACCTTTCTATACATCACTGACATATTGCTATACATGAATTGGGGTATCATGCACAGGTATTTCCATCAATATTTGACTAACAGCATCCTTGATGAGAGAGAGAGAGAGAGAGAGAGAGAGAGTGAGAGAGAGAACCAATGTGGCTGTAGAAGAATGATGCAGTGATGTTCATTTTGGAGCATATCTTTAGTACCTTTAGTGTACAGCTGTCTGAGGGTGTGTACCCATGCATGTGGAAGTGTTTATAAATTCTTCTTCTGAATGGATTCCCAGTCAATGTACAAAGAAAGCATTTTTGAAATTTATCAGACCTGAAAGTTCACTTATTTCCTTGTCTCATCATTGAATTGAACATAGGACAATTGATGTACTTTTATTCAACGAATGGTTTTTTGTTTAATTTTCTGGAATGGGGTAGATGTTGGAATTTTCATTAGATCCTGTATGGTTTTCTTTCTTTTACCATGTGAATTTTTTTCCACTAATACAATGGCTATAAGCTTTTTTTAACTTCAATAATCAGAGCAAGATTATATTTTTCGCAAATATCTGATAGCCAGGTATTTCTGATGACTTCTAATTGGTTAAGTGACATTAATGACATTGCTGAAATAATGGTAGGATGTGAGGTACACACTAAACAAAAACATTTGTAATAATCTTCTGTTTTATTTTCATTTTCCTTCCCTCTGTTCTGGAGGCCCATGGTGCCTGTCCACTCATTGTCTTTACAATGAATATATACAAATTGATATCCTCCGTCTGTACCAAAAATATACAATACAGAAACACAAGTGCATCTCGTGCCATATGCCTTACAGGTAATGTACTCTCTATAAAAATTGTAAAAGAAAGTACCTAAATTTTGTGATTATTGATCAATATATAGCACTAATTTTTTCAAACTGGTAACAACATAATGTAAACTTTCTCCCAGAAATACACATGCAAACTGCTTTGATCACTAATGTTCTGAATATCTGGTTTTGATTCTTAAGGATACACTTTAGCAATATACGGATGCACAAAAGATCTGTGCGGTTTTTGGGGGTTTATGGTTATTCTGTGGAAATCAAGTCAAGATTTTGATACTCTAAGTCATTATTAAACATAAACATAAGCATAACTTTTTAAACAAAAATGAAAATAGGTGTAAGAGGTAATCAAACAAACATAATGTAAATATATACATCACTTAGACAACATTTCAAACAAAAACACATTTCTACATACTATTATGGACTATTAAGCATACTGTGTGCAAATGCAGAATTTCAGTTATATTTCTTCTGGCAGTCAGCTCTGTAGGGGCATGTTAACATATTTAGAAGATGAATAAGTATCATTTGTACAAACTTTCATGCCCTATATGCAAGGATAATATCTATCAAATTTGGACAAATACTGTCAAGTGTTTTCTAAGATGTTCAATGGTCTTTTCTATTTTAGTACCAGTGACCGTATCTAATTGTGCATCAACATCATTTGTTTAAGTCTAAAAAGTTTTAATGCCAGAATGCTTTTTTGTCAAGTATAAATTCTAGTCAGCAGTTTTAGAAATTTTTCTATCTTTTATACTAGTGACATTTCAGCCTGTAATAATGGTGGTAATATCTGAAGGCAGATAAGCATTATTTGTGCAAACTTGATAGGTTTTCCTGCCCCATTCTTTCCATCAAATTTTTATTCAATTCTGTTTATCAGTATTTTTACAAGAAGTTGTAATGGTGGTCACTACTTTTTAGTAAAGGTGGCCATTTTTTTTAATAACGAAGCTTTTCATGCCAGGTTAAAATTGTTCCAGTGTTTCTTCTTTGTTTCATTAAAGACAAAGTTTTCAATAGCAATTGTTGATGGATGGACAACAGACGATACACAACAGACACAGAGCCTTGCCATAAACTCATTTGCCATTATGACCAGGTGAGCAAAATCCTGACTCTGATTGGTAAAAACTAAAATATGTTAAATTAAATTAATGAACCAAAAAAACTCTGATCAAATGAAATGCTTATGTGACAGTTTCTACCTGCAACTTTCCCCCCACCCCAAAGTTTGTTTCCACTTACTTGGTGCATTAAGCCCTGATAACTGAGTAAGAACTGATGGAAATGTGTCATTCAGTGCGTTCAGGATGCGCTGGAACTGTGCAGTAAGGAGTGGGGCTATGATGACAGAGAGAGCTCTTGCTGGTGAGCAGACTGACCGCTGTGATGTGGGCACAATATTTTCAATTGCATGGAAGAAATCCTTTCCATTGATATTTATAGATGAAACATCCAGCTGCAACTTTTCCTCAGATGTGTAAATCTGTGGGTACCGTCTTCGCAAAGCTAACAAAGCTGCCTCTGTACACAGTGCCTTCAAATCTGCACCACAGTAGCCTGCAGACAAAGGATGTTCAATTTTATGATTTATCAATATTCTGACTACTGCACACACATAATGTGTATCATTTAAATATAGTATACATATAAGAAAAATACATATTGTGAGACTTGGCAAAGACACGGTAAGTAATCCTTTGGTCAAACTTAAGGCATGAAAACTTGCAAAAGTATATATCTATACCCTTCAACAGCAGTGTATTTCTTTTCATTTAAGAGAAATCTAAGATATAAATTCAAAATTAAGTTGCAGTCTGAGCTACTCTAGACATAAAAGAGCAAATGTGGGTTGAAGACCCATTCAAGAGAATGTTCAACTAAAATTCTGCAGCAACTATGTGCTATGCTCCATGAAAATTTTAACAAGTTCAGAGCGTTAAAAGTGCCAGTCAGCTCTTATAACAACCTAAATGTATTAAATGATCCTTATTTGATCATGGACCTATTTACCTGCACAAAAACTTACAGGTATGAATGGTTTTATAAAGCACTGCCTGCAATTTTTAGAAACAGTCCATTATTTTACATCCAACCACAAAAGATCAGCAAATTCTGAATTACATCACTTGGGATATGTATAGTAGCCACAAATGCTTTAGGTCATACAATTAGCCAACTGCCTCCCCATTCCCACACCAATTATACAGCTTGCCTTGAAAGCATCTCTTCCATTTTACATAATGATGATCTATTACTTTCGTAAGAGTGAATGTGAAATCCCATTGCTTTCCTTTAATTGTAAATCAATTATCAGAACTCAAACTTTCCATACTTATCTGTCATCAGCAATTTCTTGTAGAGCTTGATTAAAACTTTTACAAATGTAAAGATGACAAATGGCATCAGAAAATTTGAGAAAGATGATGCCTTTCACATAAATGTAAACAGGCAGACAAGATATAAGGTTCAGATATTTAAATTATGTAAAAGGTCTTTAACATAAAATAAATTGGTCAAAAAATGTAAAAACCTTAACATACTGGGTCAAAATGCAGTCCTCACACGTTTTGCTTAAAAAACAATTCCAGGCCATTTCTACATTTTCTCCTGAACGAAATGAATTTTGTCAAAGTTCACTAGAGGTGTGTGGTATTACCAGTAAACCAGTTTACAGTTGTGTTTTTTCTAGTGGTACACGGTACTTTTTCACAGTAAAGGTACTTCACTAGTTTCTATCAGCAATGAATAAATGTAAACTCCCAAGTAATCTTGTTACAAAATTAGTGGTATTTACGGCATGTTGTCATTCTACATGACAGAATAAATGTAAAATAATTACATTAAAAAGTTGTATTTGTCACAATCAGTTTTGAATATTGCAAATATAATTGTATTTATGATCTCTTAAGCATATTTAATATGCATCACATATATCAAAGTGGTGGCCAAATGAGATGTGAAAAATATTTGCACCAAATCCAAATTTTGGAAAATGTCTTCTTTTTTTAGTTATTTACTATAGTATGCTAATCTGTTAAGTACAATTATTCCTCTGAAAGAGTGTAAATCATCCAAAAGTGGTTTCTGTTTGAATTTTATGTTATTTCTCAAGTCCACTAAATTATTCACTCATTTCTTAAGGGAGTTTGCTTTATGTTTACTGGTCATCACTGATAAATATTTTGCCCGGGTGTTGGCATCTGACTCAAAGTTTCCCTGCCTCTTATATCATTAATGCAGCTAGTAAATTGTATGCTTCAGCGTCAACACATCCTTATTTGTCAAGAAACTCTCTACGTCAGCAAAATGTCTTTTACAGGGTGTCAGCTATAGTTTTAGATGGCAACTTATAAAAGAATTAACACAGACACAGCGCATTCATCAACTATAAGATACTGAACATTTTTAGACTCTCCCATAATATCTAAATTAAACACAAGACCATGTACTTAACCACTGGATATATTACCAGATGTAAGTATAACTATTGAAATTCATCTAAAACTTGCCTTTAACCCATTTAAAGTAAAGCTTCGATTTGAGAATTGTATTTTCTGTGGAAATGTTACCAAAACATTTGGTGAAATTGCTGCAATAAACATCTCTGCTTTCTTGATGTACAAAAAATCTAACCAGGCTATCTACAAGTGAAAAAGAATGTTCTGTGAAGCCAATGAATTAATTCTGTATGTGTCAAAGTGTTCTTTTATCTCCTGGTCTTTCCCACCCACCCCCTTTCTTAAGTATGGTAGTCAGCTAGCTATAGGAACAAAATAGGTGTACTGATGAAAGATGCATTTGAATTATCCTGCACATGTAAGTTATCAACATTCTTACCAACACACTTTTCTGCCAGCTCACTTATGAAGTTATCAGACAGTTTTGGATTCCAATTTTGGGTGTGAATCTGCATGATCTGTTTCCGAGCCTATAAGAAAAAGGAATTGATATGTGACAGAAACATAACTAAACAGTCTAAAAGAGTATCTTAATATGAATTTTCTTTAATCAGTTTCTGACTAGGTATGCAACCACAAATCCACATACATATTAAGAAAAAAATTATACCAATCATATAAAGCCACAATTTATTCATGTTTTAAAACAACAACAAAAAAAAATAGAGGAAATGTTAACCCTGATTTAAATGCAGTGTCATATAATTACATGACAGACATGATTTTGGTACTTAAAAAAAAGAAATGAAATTGTAATGGTGGATCTGTGGGTTCTCCAACAGAAGGGTTTCAAGGGGCACTACCCCTTATCAGAAATCCAGGACAAAAATGCATTCTAAACTCACAGAACATGAAAAATTTCTCATGGTGACCCTAATTAACACAATATTTTGCAAAGTCTTCATTCCAACAATAGAAAATCATCTGAAAAATAATAAATTTACCCAACATTACTTGAAGAATTTCATAATGTTCACTGCCACGTCAACATCTTCTCCATTCACAACAGTGCTCAAGTTATTACATGCACACGTCAGTGTTCACACAATGATTCAGTCACAAGAATATTTCTTTCATGCTGAAAGTTTTTAATTATATGCACCTTTGTTGGTTTTAAGTGCAATGTAGTAATGGTAATACATCCAATTTTTTTAATAAAGTTTTATGACTGGAACATAACAGAACCTAAGAAGTCAACTTTCAACAAAAATGAGTCAAAGTGACTTTTGGTAAAACTACATAGAACTTGTCTAGATGCATCCATTTACCAAGCTTCATGATTCTAGGTAGGATATTATACATAAAACATGCACAAACAACTTGTCTGAAAGCAAAAGGATAACCAAAACCTGTAAAAGATGATATACAGGTCACAATTAGCCTCTTTTGTTAAAATAGAAAAATACAGATCATGATCAATTTCACAATCATAACATGAAGAACAAAGAAATGAACATGAAAAAACAAAATTTAACTTCAGTCAGTGAAGCCTGAAACAAGGTCAATACTGACACACTACGAAAATGAAGATGTATTTGCTCATAAAGCTGCAGACCCAAGTTTAATGATTTTATACAGGATAACATGCAAAAGCATCCCCAAAATCTGTGGTAATGAGATAAATGCAACTTAACATAAGCCAGTAAAATGTGAAATACAGCCAACAGTGACCTTTTCTGATAGGGTTGTGGTACTAAGAGATGTATATTACTTGAATTAATGTTTAAATGTTTCATATTACGAGTGTTTTTCCCTGTTAATAGGATGAGTCTGTAAATTGTTAAGATTTTGAATCAAAGCTACCTTTGATGGGAAAAAAAATATTACATGTAATCTCTGAATAGGGGTATATTGCACTAGTGATGTCGATTGTGATTTATGTGCTACTAACAATAACCCCAAAAAGCTTTGTTTCATTCCCTAATTGTCAAAGATCAAGAACAAAAGCTGTCTTTTGTTCTCAGTTAGAGTGGGCAACAGCTTAATCCATCAACTGTTTAAAGTGTGCACACTTGTTTTCATGCTTAATTATACCAAACGCCCTAACAAAAGGTAAGTCTTGTCTTTCTTACTTACAGGTAACGGTCAATCTAATATTTTTATTTAGGAGCCATTTCTATTGATAAAGAAATAGAAATGTTTGCATGTATGTGTGTGTGTGTGTATGTGTGTGTGTGTTTGTGTGTGTAGAGATGGGGGGAGGTAGGTATATAGATATATATATATATATATATATATATACACACACACACACACACACACACACACACACACACGAGTCCATGTACACAGTTGTAGCTTTCTTGATTTGATGGGTGTGTGTAAAATAATAATGTTAATACTGCTAACAATACTACTAATGCTATTCAGTTCATGGTACAGAAATTTGGAATCAACCAAGCTGCTGTAGACAGGTTTCAATGTACATCCAACCATCCAGTTTGATGATTCTAGCATCAACGGTACTTGAGAAATAAACTTGAAACACAATTTAACCAAGGTCAGTGAAGCATGAAATATCTTACACTGACCATCTTCTGTAAGGACTGTGCTTCACTGAAGTTATGATCAGGCAATGGTACAAATACGATTGAATTCTGAAAAACTTAGTCATTTTCATTACAATAGCACTCTCATATTCAGTGCCATGTTGGTCCCAGTGACCATACCATACAAATGACATCTGTTCACTTATGGCAATCCTTTGATGTAATTTCAAAGACTGTATGATCTAAATGTCCTTTACAGACCCCAAGCTCAACCTCCATATAACTACTGGTCCAAGTTTATGAATAGTTAGTGTTCTATCAATAACAGTACTATCTGTCAGATATCACACATCACAAATTGATAAAATTACATACTTTCACCAATATGGGGAAAAGAAAACAATGTGTACAATGGTGGAAATTGCCTTTGCAGAGAAATATAACACTAGTGCTGCAGAACATAAATTTGGTGTGCCAGAGAAATGGATGCATGGCTGGTGCAATATAAAGTCAGTTCTAGTTAACAGTTCCAGACATCTCGAGAAAATTCCTTATGCAAATTAGGAGTTTGGTTTGAATGATTTGGTTCTAAAGCAGTGTGTTTCATGTGCATATGATGCAGTCTGTGAAACAGAAGCTGTGGCGACATCAAACATACCAAGCTGTGATCCCTGGTGGCACCATGTCATTGCTACAACAATTGGAAAACCAGCAACTTACGGCAAATATGCACAGTGGAACAGTAGACTGCAGATTGGGCCAAAGAATTTACAAATGATGGAAATGTGAAGAGTCCAGGGATTGAGTTAGTATCTCAGTGGGTGTGTAATGCCTGGGAGGAAATTCCAAACGATGACGAACTAGTATTCCATACACCTCTTCTGGCTGTCGGAGCAGTGTGAATTGCAACAATTTCTCTAGTTGCCAGACTCAGCAGGTCTCTGATCCACTTGTCCCCTTAGTATCGGGCAACAAGAACTCTTTTGCAAGCTCTACTTCCGATTATCTGGATTAGTTTTGGAATTAGAACTACCAAGGGAAGGGCATCTGCCCATATCCTCTCCCATTTGAATGAAAGGGCACTGATAATCTATGCCTCTGGGTCTGGGAATGGACAGCAGTGGACAGCTTCTTGTTTCACCTCATCACAATGAGGTCTAACATCAGTTGGACCCACTGAGCACAAATCCTGTGAAAGGTGGATAGAATGACCACTACATTAGAAGCAGCTGGCCGATTCTCCATAATGAATTAGCCTGGACATAGAGTCTGCCCCAGACATGTTGGACTTGTATGCTTATATGGTATTGGGCACACCAACAAAGGTACTCCCATATCATAACAATGAGGTCCTGTGATTTCACATCCACCATTTGGAATAAGCAGTTCCCTATGACCAAATTGTCCAACATTATAAATATGGTCTTCCAATGGCGGCGCTTCCACAGGTGTGGGTAGGCATGGATAATGGCCTTCATTTCTGAGACTGATGTTGAGTGCCTTCTATTGCAGTATCCACTTCCCAATAACTGTTGTAAAATCTAGTAGCAAATGTGCAAGTGTGCCTCCAACCTAACAAACTAGCATCTGTACTTCTGGTTGTGTGGCATCTAAAGGCATTCCCACTGCCAGCCTCACCCTGTACTGTTTAAGAAGCTGTCCTATTGTCCGTTAACCTTCTGTCATCTGTAGGCACAAGTCTGTCATAAATACCATTAAACTAATTGCCCACATTATAACAGAGTCAAGCAGACACATTGATGACACTAATGTCTTTGTCTAGATTAGGAACATCCAAATGGCAGACATTGCTTCATGTGATTTGTATCAATGTGGTGAGAAACTTGCAGACAACAAACTCACCAAAAAAGGAGACACTCAAATTAACAGGATCACAAATCTTATCCAAGAACCATCCAGTAACTTCTGTAATCTTTGTTGACTACAGTATAATCTGGAAAATGTTCATCACTGACTGCCGGTGGAGGAATGCATTCCAACAAAGGAAACTACCAGTAATGATGACTTCTTCAACTGCCACCTAAACACTTAAGTCTGTCAATGTCATTCCCCTTGTCGACCAAGGGGGTTGTCTTCCTCCTGCACACTCTGCATCCTGGTGTATAACATTCTACATGACAGTGATGATACTGCAGTGATGCTTCCTCCATTTTTGATACCCTCCTTCGTAAACAAATTAAGGGGGGGGGGGAGAAAACAGTCTTAGTTCAGTACTTACTACACTTAAATATCTCTCTCTTTCTACCTGCTCCATTCTCTTAAAGCTCTACTGAAACCAAAATCTTCAAAAAATGTCTCCCCTAGTTATGTAAGCATTAAGCCGTAGATTGTATTTGAGACTAATCTGTTCCTTACCCAGGTATAAATATCCGTCTCTCTTTCAGCCTACTCCATTCAATAAAATCCCTATGGAAATCAAAATCCTCTAAAGATGTCTTCTCTAGTTATACAGTGAAACCTGTCTTGAAAGACCACTGTTATGTGAGACCACCTGCCTTGAGAGACCATATTCTCAACACACAAATTTAATGATTATATAGCATTGTGACCTGTTTTGAGAGACCACCTGTCTCGAGAGACCATAATTTTATGGCAGAAAGGGTGGTCTTTCAAGATAGGTTCTACTGTATCAGCATTAACCTGTTGATGGTTTCTTAGCTTAATCTGTTTCTTATCTGGGTATGAATATTGTTCTGTCCTGAGAACCCTTTCAGTCTTCTGCCTAAAGAGGCATATGCATAGCTAGCTTACCCAGCTTGAAAATCTTGGAAAACTGTTCTTTATTATTGTTATGTACAATTTTCCACACTTTGTAGGTATTGCCCTTGGATATTTTTGCCTCAAAACAAGATTGTTTATTAACATGAACTCTTCCAAAGTTTCACTGTCTTGAACTGGTGATTTGATGACTACAATGACAAATTTCTTATCTGTTCCATAATGCTGCAGTAGGGTTGTATGACCATCTTTGCCATTGTCTGCTTCTTCAGGTAGAGGTATTTTGTTCAATGAAATATCCTTAGTTTTTAAATTTCTTTTAAGTTCATTAATTCCACTTATCTTAACCCCCAGAGTGCTAAATAGCTTTTAGCACAAAATCCCTCAGTGTTGAATTGTTTGATAAAAGAACTGAAACTTGAACTCTAATTGCCTGTATTTTAATCAGGCTATGTATCCTGCCTTTTCTACATTTAATTTCAAAAGATCATTTCTGCATGTACATCATACCACAGGGGCTTGTATTATTGCTTACAATTTACCTATAAGTCATACATATACTATATAGGTAAAATGTAAGCAATGTTATGAGCTCCTGCGATTCGATCATTCTTGGGTTAAAAAATTACATATGGTATTTCCAGCAACATTCTTCCAGCTCCAATAATCTGATATATTTCAAACCTTTAAATATCATTGTTGTCATCACTACTGTCAGCCATTATTTGCTGAATGAAATTGTCATCTGAAGAAGAACCCTATCAGGAGTCAGTCGTTTTGGGTTTTCTAGGTAGCCAGTATCTGAAACATGCATTGCTAACACTTCAATGATGAACGTAAGGTTAAAACTATGACAGAATGTTTGTTTCAGGACCCTGTGTGCCAATAAAATTCAGTGTTGTGACATTTATGTCAAGCTGAAGAACCCAGCTGTGTAAACAGTTGCATACCTGAACAAAGGCATATGCAGCGACAAACACAAAGACCTCAACTAGCAGCACAACTTGTGTTGCAACAAGCACTTTAGTTAAATAAAAATTACATACTGTGTAAAGTACATGTTGACATGCATGATCTCACATGCATCACTGCTCTCCAAGTGCATGAATTCCCACAGATTCTCACACTTGCACACCCTGGCAGCATCTCTGTAACTATATCATCACCATGCATAATAATGGCTTTACTAGTTAGATGTACTGGTAGAGACTGCCAAGTCTTGTCCTGCGCTAAGTGTGGTTCGGCTGGGAAATGTTGGTCCAGGGTGGTTGGTTGGGTTGATCAAATAGAACATTCCAACAGAGATGACAGTGTATCATGTATTGGCATCATCAATGGGATTGGTTCAGCCATTTGGCCAGAGGCCATTCAACTTTTGCTGTAGGAACATAAGGTTCATAAGTCGAGGATGACAGATTCACACCTGCCATAACTACACAGATTAGCTGCATTGTTGAACCAGTTGCGATTGCATAAGGTGAATGATATATGATTTGTGGGCTCAGCCAAGTTGGAAGATAATCCTGCATGCAAAGGAATCAAGTCCATCCAAAGACTGAGAAAAAGACTTGTGCCCAATTGGCTCCCATATTCTTCCAGTTTGCATGTCCACAGCCTCTTGTAGCTTTAGGGGGTCTGAAATAATTTTTGCTATATGCACTGCTTGGGTTCTTTGCAAGGGATGGGACAGAATCTCAACGTCCCCATAAAACTTGCTAACAATTCCATACTCGGATGCCTAACACTTTGTCTTCACAAGATTTCAAATATACCCTTTTCTTGCATCCCTTCAACTGCCTTTTCCAAACACTGGACCAAACATCTGCCCTCAATGAACATACTGAATGGGTGTGAGGAAGAATAGATAATGCAGACATGGCATATCTTGTGAGTGTTCTCAGTGACATTAAAGCGCATGCACTTCTTGCACTAACTGACATATTGGAAATGAAAGAGAAGAAAAAAACTAAACAAGTACATATAACAAATACACAAATTGTTCAATTAGGCAAACTTGCCCTACCAAGAAAGATGTATAATAAACCAGGGCTTGTTTTTTGTAAACTGCACCTGAGCTACAATCAGCTCTCCTGGTATCACTGATAGGAGTTATTAACTCTCCTCAAATTATTTCAATATTAAAGTTAAAATCACCATTTAATCACCGTCAATCCTGTCAGTATTGTATCCAAACACAGACACATACTATCATTGAAACTGACGAGATGAACTTAATTGCCTTTTACCTTTATCAGCAGATGAAATTTTTGTATGCAAAGTGCAAAGAACAGTGATGGCTGTTAACATAAATGTCAGCGAAGTAAATTTGCACATTCAAGAATAAACACTGATTTGATATGATGATGTCAACAAATAAGCTAAATTGCCAGGAATAATATGTTTCATCACTGAACTAAATTAACGTTTTAAAGACTTTCCTGTATCATTTACGGCACATGACCAAAAAAAAAAAATCAAAATGGTGGGACCTGTAAATGTATCAGCATTTGTAAAAGGCAACTGCCATGAAATCTATGACAAAAATTTGAGAAGTCTGCTTAGAAAACATCTGGAAATATTTGTTTTGAACAATAAGCAATTTCAGGACTGTGATGGCACACGAAAGCGATCGCACTCAAAACAAGCCTCGATAAACGATAGTTTAAACATGCAATAGACCATTGAAAACTTGTGTTGCCTATTGATATCACATGAAATAAACAGTAACAATGGTGTAAGATATGAACAAAACTGAATTTATTCACTGTAAATAAAAATTAAAAATAAAAACAAAACAAATTTGTTGTCAACACTGGGTATATCAAACTTATGACTTACTACAGCACTGAACAAATATGTTAGATGGTCTAAATTATGATAAAATGCAAGAAATTCTTGGAGGCAGTGTTAAAGAATACAAGCAAAGTTTAAACTAGTATACATATTGTCTATGGATGGCTACCTTGCAGGAGCAAGGGGAGTTCAAATGTAAGAGTTACTTCCCATGTGTTTCAGGAAGGGTTAAATTCGCAGGTAATGTGATTGGGTAATGTATTTGATGGAGAAACGCCAGCGACTTGTTACTGCAAGACATAATATGACAAGTACATACCTGAACTGAAGGCAGAGGAAACAGAAATTCTCTGTCAAACCTTCCGGGACGTCTGAGTGCTGGATCAATAGAATCAATTCTGTTGGTGGCACCAATAACAACAATCTCTCCTCTGCTATCTAAACCATCCATCAATGCAAGAAGAGTGGACACAATGGAACTGTGAATCTGATCTTGTCTACTAGACCGGACGGGTGCTAGACCATCTATTTCATCAAAGAAGATAATGGAGGGCCTAAATTGATATGCCTGCAAACAAAAAAAAGAGTACCCTGAATGGCACAGAATTCACCCACACAATGTTTAATACTCCTCTAAATAGGCACTGTAGGGTATGGTGGACCCTGGAGATTATTGATCAGTAAATCTCAATAACCTTGACTTTAATCAAGCTATGAGGTCTTGAACTAAAATCAATATGCAAAAATATAGAATTTAGGGGGTAAAACTAATTTTATGTAATACTCAACCTGCTGTTATGTTGCCATCTCTTTTTTTGCCAAGAGTCCCTATTCCAAATTGAAATTTCCTATAAAAGAATACCTGAAAGGTTCCAATTAAGCATTAATGTGCAATAGACTGGTTTCTGGAGCTCAGATTACCAGAAATATTCTAAAATATGAGGATCCAACCATATGGTGGTGCTCATCAAGAATTTAAGGGCATTTGAGAGGGCTTGATATCTGTTAATGGTGGAAACTATGCAATCTTTTTATTGTAAAAGAAGAAAATCCATAAAGCCAGAGATGATGCCAGAAATTTTCTTAAGAGGTGGAGATCCCAGACACCCAACTCTAGATGGAGGGAATGGTCGGTATGGAAAAGGAGCAGGGTGTTACAATGATGAACGATAGCTGATAGGTGACAATGTATGATAAAGTATATACATACCTAATTTAAAACAAACATTTAATGACTCTGTATCATTACTTTTACAATTAAAATTTAAGTCATCTGCATACCTAATTTAACTTGATCAGATTCTAAATACTATTCTGTTTCTTATCACTCAGTTTCTTTAAACTCTTTGCAAACAGAACTCATTTACTGGATCTTCCACCCTGATATAATCTGTATCATCATTCAGTTAATTTTCAGTTTCAGATGTTAGCCTGTTCCTCACAGTAGTGTTAATTCTACTTTGAGAACTGAATCTCCTCCCACAAACAGTTTTACTATTATTTTTTTTATTTATTATTATCATCTTTACTATTTTTGTTATAAAGGCAGAACTACTGAACATAACCAGTCTAAACAGATTCAGGAACTGGTCCTCAGCATAACCAAACAAAATTTTCCATAATTTATGCATATTGTTCCTAGGATATTTCTGTCCAAGGATCACATTTTGTGCACAAATTGTGGAAATTATGTTTAACCATAAGCCATTTCCTCTTCTCTAGTTTCGTTCTTAGCAGAAGATTTGTCCATTTTACCCATTTCACTTATGGCTGATCAATGGATCAATTTGCTATACCTATTGTGATCACAACGATTTTGATCAATCTTAATTTCAAATTTAAAATTAAAATGATACATTACATACAACAAATCACAGAAACTGCAAGTAATCTGTGTGATCTTTCCCTGTTGGATTTTAAAATTTGCACGACTCAATCATTTTTGTGATAAGCAGATGATCCCATGGCCTGGCAGCATGACTACATATTTAATCCAAGAGTAGCAGATCAAACTCAATGCACCACTGACTGCACCAATTACAGAACTCTCCATTTGTTGTCATAAACCCTGGAGGTTCACTGCATTTCTAGGCTGAGCAATGCTGCCTGCAACACTGTTCAACAAATGATCTTGGTAGATAGGTTGTTTGAGATGAGTCAGGCATAAAGGTGAAACATGTGGATTGTTGTGCACAAGGGACTCTCTGTTCTATGACAGCAGATTCAGCATCAGCAGTAATTTCCTAGTGGTGTCCACCAATAGGTCAAGGAGAAAGTTCAACCAAGATAACTGGCACCACAGAGAGTAGAAGCTATCTGGATCAGCTGTGGTACCAAAGTCTGGACTCGGTGAAGAACTTGAGGAACTATTCTGAAACATAAAAAGGTATAGATGTACAGTCAATTCCACTTCTCACCTGAAGGTGTCTACCACCTATGCACTATGGCCTTGCACTGGGGAGTCAAAGTGAAGTTTGTTATTCAGCTTCAATAGAAGGAAGTCTACTACTGATGTCCACTACAGTCAATAGAGTCTGCCACAGGCTGCAGTAAAATCCCTCCGGTAATGACTGCATGTCACTGCTTGGACAGGCTGTCTGCTAGAATATTCCTCTTTGCTAGAATATGGTGCTAGAAAAACTGCACACATTCTTGGTTGTTGACATGCTGAGAAGAATTATGCCCTGGTCAAAAGCAATGAAGGAGGACCCCCACCCCCACCCTCCATTTCGAGGTGATCCCTCCTCCCCCAGCCTGAATCTGATGGGGAGGTGCACAGGAAAGAGTGAAGTTATGGGATGCGCACAGGAACAGCCAGAAACCTGTCAAGTAGGTTCATTTACCAGCTGAGACAACAATATCTTGATCCCAATAGATTCTGAACTGAAAGTGCATCCTTGTAAAGTCTCCAATTTATTAGCAAGAGAAACTGGAGACCTCATTATAAGTATTCCTAAAGGAACAAAATCCACTGCTGTGTTCAGGGTCTCCAGAAAAGAGAGAGTTAAGCAAACAATGAAGTTCTCCGTGTGATCTTTTGGGAGAAACACAAGCCATCATTCAAATTTTGAGGAAATTCATTTCCACATACAAAATTCTGAAAAGGAATCAGACAGGACTTTTCCTGGTTGGTGATTAAGTACAGACAAGTCATTGTTTTCCAACAAGAGTGACAGGTCCCTGAGAATGGCACATATGAGAACACTGTGATTAACCAGTTATTAAAATAATGGATGATGGACACTCCCATAATCTTCAGTAAACCATTATTACTCCCATCGCCCTGCTACAGGGCAAGAAAGCTAGGCCAAAGGGATAAACCTCAAATAAAAAGTCTCCAGATAGAAATGCAGCAATTTCTTGTGTGATGGAAGGGTGTATACCTCTTCCCTTACGGATTCCAGATTGGCCTGGTGAAAAGAAAAGAGCTTCTCACTAGAAATTGAAGATCTCAAATAAAAAGCTGGTAACATTCTCCTATTCTGAAGAGGACCCATGTTTTGTCAATTAAGTCCAACTAAGCCTTTGAAAAGTGTACCAATTTGACATCATGTCAGGAATGGGGTTATGTGACAACTTTCTTCCTTAGGGAGGGTGGAGGAGTCTTGCCTGACCCTTTCAGCCACATAGTTTAGTAAATGAAAGACTTAGAATCATATAGGAAGTTTTATCAGTAGTTTCACTATCGCTTTGCTATTAGAAGGGGAACCAACAGACCTCTCAGGCTGATGGCACATCGACAATTTAGCCAGGGCACGTCTGGCATTACTGCACCAAAATAAATGTTTGCTATGATAGAGTAAGACCTTAAAAAGTATCCAAGGCAGCATTATTACAGTGTTGCAATAACTCAGTTCATGGTGCCACTGACAGTGAGAACATGTGTTCCTGTTTGCCTAGAAGCTCCAGAAGTCTCTGTAGGATAGCTGCTGACAGACACATCCCTTAAAATATTGAAGGAGTTCAGTGAGAAAAAGCTGGCATGTGAAGCTATGGTAACTAAGCTGAATGCCAATCCAAATCCACATTAAGATCCATACCTAGATACTCCCAAATCCAGGCCAGGATGCTAGTAGCTGAAATCAATGTCCACAGGGTGAATAGGACTACTATTAGTCTTGTACCAGCTTCTGTGCTGTACCACTTACCATGAATAAGAGATGCTTGTATTTTTTTATGATCCCCAAAGAAGATTAATTGTGGCTCCCATACTGTTACATCCAAAGCCAAGTCAGAGTAAGGAATGGGAAAGACCTACACTTGCACAAGGATCAACTACAAATGGAGACATTGAAAACTTGTCCCATGGCACCACTGGGTGAAAAGAAAACATTTCATACCTGCCAACAGATGGCAAGTCAAAAAGCCTAGTAGAAATTTAACTGAAACACAAGGAAGGTGTTGGTGATGGAAATCTAAACAGCTCAATCCCTTTCCCTACAATGGGTATGTTACTTTATCCTCCTGAACATGGACTCCAAAGTCGGGTACATGAAGAAACAAAGACCTTTTACTTGGTATCTGCTTGGCTCAGGGAAAATATTTTTCCAAGAACTCATCCTTGGGATAAGTGAGTTGTCTGTTATCCCTAGTTTAAACACAGTACACTTGTTACCTACACTATGAACGTTCATTCCAAGAAAAAGCCAACAGCACCCGATGGAAGGCACAAGCTATCAAAATATAATCATCTGAATTAAGAGTGAGTTAAAAACCCTCCATATACACAGATTCTTAGATAAATGTATAATAAAAGACAAGGTTTGTAACTCAAGCAATTACAGTTTCACACCTAGCCCTTGATTTCTTAAGGAGTTCTGCATTCATATTGATACGTTTCTGTAATCTAATTGTCATTTTAATGTGAAGAAGTTTTCCAGAAAACATCAAAATTTTGTGATTTTTCATCTGATCAGACAGCATTACATTCAACCGCGGTCCTTGGTTTTGGTAAAACAGTGTAGTTTTACTGAAGCATTGTCATGCCAAAGCAAATATGTCAGTAGAATCATGCAATAACTTTTCACATGACATATGATGCTAACATACATTTAAAAGATGTGCAAGCATCTCTATAATTTTCAGCAACATTTGTAAAAAGTAAGCTATTTTAGTTAATGCTCTATTTCCTGAAAATGCCTACTAAAGGGGAGATTCCTGATTGGCAAAAGCACTGGAAAGTTATTATGTTATGATTTCAGTGAAATTAGGATCAATCAACTGTTGCCACAACATTGTGCTTCATAAACAGATTACAATGGTATGTATTGTGTGGATGTTTGTCTGGAGCACTTGTGTCATACAAGACAAAAATTCATAAATTTTTCTTTAACATGTCACAAGTCATAAAAGTGAGTAACAGCTTGTTGAAAAGGAAACTTTCTCTACATTAAAATGTCTAGAATACTGAAAAGTGTCACTGTGAATGTTACTACCATGATTAAAATGAAATGCTAAATGTGAAACTGCAATATCTTGATTTAAGTATTTTAAGCTCATCTCTTATTTTTAAATAAATGGTCACATATTAGAAGGGATATAAACCTGCTGCCTTCACTCTGGGCATAACATTTTCATGATTTGGACCCATTAATAGTGTCAAGATATCTGGTGTAAAAAGTAAGTTTTTAAGTAAATTATATTTCTCGGAGAATACTTACCCAATCACACTGACATTAGGGACACTAAGTCTGCTACCTCCTAAATCCAACCTTGCTAAATCGATGAAAATCCTTCATTTTTAACTATCTCATATAGACAAATGGCAATAACTCTTGTGTACCACCTCCCTAAACCACCACCAGGTGTCACTAGTTTCTGTGCTGTGCAATATACCAACAAAGATGCTCGCATGCCTGGGGTTTTTAAATAATGTGATCAGGTAAGCATTCTTGAAGAAACATAATTCACTTAAAGTTTGCCTTCTCATTCAAATACATTCCCTGATTACATTAATGTAATGAGATTAATAATAACTGTTTGATGGTATCCTTCTGGAAAACAATGGTTGGATTCGCTCTTTGAATGATATTGCATTCTCCTAATCTAATGAGCAACATTGCCTTAGGTCATGTGATCTGTGACCCATATATCTGGTGAAGTAAATGATTACTGAAATCTTTTTACTGACAAAATTTCACTGGTGAATCTAGCCAAGGTATCGGTTATGTTCACTTTTAATTGGGTCTGGTGGTCATTTGGGCTGCCACCACTGGACCCAGAAGACTCAAAGTTTGTCTTTATTAATTTATGAGATAAAAACTGGAGAAGGATGACTCTGCATGCCAGCCAAAAGCTTCCATTAAGTTTTGGATTGAAACTTTATGTTCGAACACAAGTTTTACAAGATTGCTCTAATTTCAGCAGTGAAGAAAGGATTTGATGGATGATATCCTGCTTCCTGGCTTTCACTGCTTGCATGTGCTATAACACCCTCTACTATCAGGAACACATTTTGTTGTATAGTAGTAAAGTGCAGGCAAAAGACTTGAATATATCTGAATTGTTTTCTAACAGATTCTGTTTGATGGCCAAGGATTCTGGCAGATTTAGATCAAAACTGGATAAAAGGTCTTATAGATCTTTATCATGACCAATATAGCATCTGAAATGATGCCAAATGTATTAGATATCATTGAGTAGTGGCCTTTGATGGTAATTGAGAACTGTTTCTTCTGTCAGAAGCAGAGAAAAAGGTTGGCTATTTGAGGGATTAAGGCACTCAAAGAGACGCTGCAGATCACTGGATCAAACTGGTCCGAGACCCAGGACTTGTTATTTTGCGGTTCTGACCTTGCAACTTCAGGATTATTTTTGGTACCAAGATTGTGGAAGGGTAGGCGAAGGCCCACAGCCCCTCCCAGTTGATTGAAAGTAAGTCTATGAACAAAGCCTCTGCATCTGGAACTGAAGAGTCAAAGGTGACAACTTAGGGTTTCCACCTGACTGCAAAAAAAATCGATTATCAGATGCTCCCAAAGTGTACAAAATGAAAGAGAGACTGATGTAGAGACCAGTCTGTATGAATGATTTGACCCTTTCTGGAGAGAGGAAATAAAGCGATCAAGTGAAACTGGAGTTGGCCACCTCCTGTTAGGTCATCTAATATGCTGGATTAAACAGATCAGTATCTAGAGTTAGGAGGCTTTGAGGTGGCTAAACTTGGCTTCTTGCCTCTCCTGTAAAGTTGCCTCCTAAACTGGTTAGGTTGTTGCCTCCTGGAATTAGACCGAGATCTAAACTGAACGTTGGAATGGAAAGATGCCTCATCTCCTGCCAGCCTATCATCCTCCTGCTATGGCAGGAGCCCTTGTAGGTTGGGTTGCGAGTTGGAGGGTCAGTTCCTGATCAGCCGGCCTCTGAAAGTCTTCTAGTTTGCCACCAAAGAGTAATTACCAGCTAAACGGGGTTGTCCATACTGCCAGGGTATGATGTGGCTTGAATGACATCATATCAGGTCAAGAATGGCAAAGGCAGTCAGCACAACTGCCATGTAATGATGAGCTGCCCTATTAATGACCCCAGCATTTTAAGCCACAACTTACAGTAGTATTGACTGTCCACTCTATTGTTAGATCTGAGTAAGACTGTCTTGTAGAAATATTGTCACACTCACTGTTCATACTGTCCTCTTCTCGTTCGGTTTGCATATCCGAATGAATCATACCTGGTGGCACAGATGATGAACAGCCAGCTGGTTTGCCAGAAGTATGATTGTCACAGATGCCAGCTATGCAGAAAGTGGTCCAGCTATAATTGGTACTAGCTGTGCCAAGGGCTTGGCTGGATAAACAGATTTTTCATCAAATTCCCTGTCATAGTATGGGTATGTTGCCAAACATGTTGAGACAGATGGATCTGTCACTAAGATCCCATTATCTGTATAGAGACAGCAGTAATTATGGCTGGCCAGACAGATCTATGAATATAAACCCCTAAGTGGAGCATCTGGGAGGACTGCATGGACAGGACAGAACTTGTATCGAAAGATGAATCCAATAGATCAGACCAAAACCCCTGCACCCAGACTTACAGCCATTCTCGAACTGGAGGGGGTTCTTATGCCTATTGGGTGGCCTAAAATTAGATGGGAGTGGGGTGGGGGTCTCCCACAGTAAGTACGAAAAACTTGTAGAAGCAAGAGATGGAAACAAAGGTAAACTTTGGTCTTAATTTAATAACTGCATCATCATCTCCTGAACCAGACAACACATCTGTTCAAAGGCAGTTGTTAGCTAAACCTCAACATACTGTTCTCCCATTTCCGCTGAAGTAACTTTCACTGACAGTTGAAAACGTAAGACTTCAAGTATTAAAGGTGGAAACTCCAGAAATGTCCCCAACAAGGCTTGCAAAAGATATTGATTTAGAATGTATGCTTTGGCTGACATGTTTTACTGAAACGACACAAGTGAAAAACACCCCTTTCATGCTAATACAACACATTGCTAATGGAGTAGGCAAAAATTGGTGTTGTCATACTCAACCGTGAATGACAACATACATTCAATGACATCGTGTTGTACAAGTGGTTGAAACAGTTAAGTCTGAGAATGTGACAAAAACTGAAAAACATTTTTTTAAAAATTATACCTGTAGAGCAAGGGTCTTAAACTCAAACCACCCTGAAGGATGCATGACAGACCTGCCAACCCTGACGAGTCCGTCTCAGTAAGGCAGTTGATTTTTTTCCCATAACTTTGACCAGTTTTCAGTAAGGTCTAAAAAAAATATCATAAACTGCTATTGTAAAGCTCGAAAAGGTAATTTAAAGTTCGGTATTCGAAACATGCAGCGAAAATAAACATTATGTTTAACTGAAAAGTTTGTAAAGTATTCGTAGACTTCATGTACCACTAGTACAGTTGCACAAACTTCCAAACCCTATGCAACTCAATGGCTTGTTGCTATCTCTCAACTTGACATAGTTCTTATCTTTTTCCATTTCACACGATGACGGCAATCATATCTCCTGCCACGAGTCATACTCAAACTGGCACGTGATGTCCAATAAACGTAATTGTGTCCCTTCCAGCTTTTATTCACAAGTATCTGAATATTCCTTTTTATTCTTTGGTGTTGATTATTAACACTTTTCAAGAAGCTTATTTTCTCTTGCATCTTAAACATGCATCGATTGCTGGACGCCATTTTTTAAAAATTCTATAATCAACAGTTTGATCATGCAGACGCCTCACATGAACAAATAGGTACAGTTTAAAGTATTTGAGGTGCTGCTGTAAAGTTAGTCTGGTTCCCTGACTAATTTCACTAATTCTAATATGAAACCCGGATCCAAAAAAAAAAAAAGGATGAACAAATTTTCCGGATTTTTGGCAATGATCATTTTTTCCGTAGTTTTTGCTTTTATGCTGCAAGTCTGTATCTTAAGGGTAATTTTCGTAAGACTTACGGCAAAATCGTAAGGGTTGGCAGGTCTGGCATGAGTGCAATTTTGATGGCCCAAGGGCCGCACCACCCCTTTGTTATCTCTCATGACACCTTGTGACGCCAATCATTTTGCGGGCTACAGGACTCGGCTTGGTGTGCCGCATGTTTGAGACCCCTGCTGTAAAGGAATGATTAATAAACACAATAAATCCAAATTCCTATGTGGACGGAGTAAGCAAACATAGGTAGCATCATGATAAACTGAATGACAACATACGTTCATTTAATACATGTTGGACATGTGGTCAAAATCAATTAAGTCCGATAATGTAACAAAAGTTGGAAAACATGTTTAAAAAAATGTATACATCCTGCAGAGGATAGATTAATAAACATAATAAATCCGAATTACTTGCTGGATAGCTAATTTTGAAACTGATACTGGTGTGGATTGTTGGGAGGTGACACATGTAAAGTTGACAGTATGGAAGCAAAGCTTAAAAACTAATAATTGGTGGTGGCAAAAAAATGCAATGGGCAAGAGTTTATTACCCTTTTTCTATGAGACAGACAGAAAGGTCGAATTGTCATTTCTTTAGTAGGGCTGGGTTTGGGAGGTAGCAGGCTGATATCCATAACAATAATGTAATCAAGGAATTATCTGAAAGAGAAAAACAATATTGGCTTCCTTTGTGACAAGTAATCAACACCTTTTACAAGCTAAGAAATCAACGTTCTCAAACCCTCTGACAAGTGAAGAAAGGAAGATAGTGCTACTCTTATGCCTTATGGGTTAGGAGTGCCAGAAACTTCCTTAAACCATAAAGGTTTCATTAAACTAGGAAATGCCTCTGACCCCTTCAGGGATTGGTGAGCTGTCAACTTCCTTGCACTAAGGATTGGCATGTTCGTGACTTCCTTACACAAGAAAGAGAATCTGATCTCTTCCTGGATTGGCAAGTTGGTGACTTCCTACAATTACCAAAATGAACAACCAAAACAAAATTATAAAGGGGTACCTTTAACAACAAGGGGTATAAAATTATGGAAACACTACTTAACTAATGCAACAAAAATTTTAAGAAAACAACTTATCGGTACACTGAAAATTAGAAGACACTAACATCCACTACAAAAGATTTGGGAGGAAAGGTTAACTACAAAACAGAAATGGAAACAATTGAAATGATTGCAGATGACACTTAAATTAGAATAAATCGAGCAACCAGAGATACATTTTTAACTGCATCAAGTCCATGGAAAAGGAGGGTGATATTCCCAATGATGGAAGTAAAATTGGCATTAGACTGGGACTTTTAGATCTCCAATTACTAACTGGAGACAGGAATTTTCACCTTGGACTGGGGATTAGTGTAATAAAAATAAAATGAGACAGCAATGTAACGATAGAAGGTAATTTATTATGGTTTTTAAAATTTCTATTCTTAGTAATAACAGCACTAACTGATGGCCGACTATCCTCATTTATACAACCTTCAAAGAGCTAGAGGCCTGGACGCCATCTTTAAAATCTGATCAAATACTGTGGACCAATTTTCAAGAAAATTTCTGACATTTGTTACTCTATTTTTAAAAACAGTGACCGTATTTGATACCAGATGGGTGTGATTTTTACAATTTGATCAAAACCTTTTCTGCAGTTCTAGAAAAGAACTTGTTTAGGTAGCAAGAGATTATTTTGTATTTTAGCATGTCAAATTCCTTAATTTAATGGTAAATGTAAGGTTTAGGATTCAACTGTTTAATAAACTGTTTAATACACTGAGATAGGGTTATATTAATCTACTAGGATTTTTCAGTACATACTTTGAAACTGATATAAGGCATGTATAGCTTCAATTGTCACCAATGTACCAAATACTTGTGTACACGCTCTGCATTCTAGACATACACAGTTTTTGACAAATGTTGAAGGCAAGTAGGTTTTCTTTAAAACAAGGCAGAAAGCAAACTAATAAGCACACATTTAAACCAGCTGGTTCAAACTGTTTCAAAATGATTACACACACCATGATGACTTCTGTTGCAAATAAGTGTTCCAGTGTTCCAAACATGAGACTCAGCCATGAAAATTTTGTGTATCATTTTGTGGGTGGGTGACATTTTTATAAAGATACTAAATAAAAGGTAACTCATAGTAATCAAGATATTTTCTAGCATTAGATACACGATAACATTCATTTACACTAAGGGCATAGCTGCCACGCCCACCCCCACCCCCCGAGTACAAAAATACTGACTGCATATGACAAAAATAATGATTTTCAGGAACAAATGCTGATTTTTAAAACTCTAATGCATATGTAACTATTTACAACATCTACAACCATCAGTAAAGTAGGACAGTGCCTTACTTAATTACTGAATGTTCAAGTTGCATGTATTGCACTCATGCATCTTCTGAATGGGGAACCCTGTTTCATTAGGGTGCCCATTTAGAAGGTGTAAAAGTGCAGCACACACTCAGACACAAAAGTGTGTATATAAAAAGGCTGTATATAAGAGCCTTTTCCATGCCCTGTTTTTCCCCAATCACTGTCAATTCCAATGAACCATCTTTCACTGATTATCTGAATTCTGTGTGATTTTCTTTCTGAAATGTTTTCATTCTAGAACATGAGTACCCATTTGCGATTTCACTGTCTGAAAAACAAGTGCGAAATAGATCGCCAGCAACACCAGTAACTGAAAGATCAAGGTTCATTTCCAAAAGAAATTTAGTCAACCGAACTTCAATCAAATTACATCAAGGTTCTCTCTAGTATTTACGTATGTCATAAGTTCACACTAAGTTCTTGATGATGAAGCAGCAAGCTGATGTTTATTATGTTTTTCATGCTGTATTATGTCATGGGCACCTCCATGCCCAGTAGCGAAATCGCATTAAACAACTTGCAAAACGTACAGTTTTCTCCTTTACTCAGTGGCATGACAAATCGAAACAAGATGGCACAATTGTTCTTCCAGTTGTTTTCTTTCCTTTCCTGAATCTTCTGCTTTCCTTTTCAACATGATTGGAAGTTGAATATTACGAAGATGAGATACAGTGAAAGAGGTAACTGTTTGCGCAATCCAATATGGCAGTTAATGACAGGTATGGTAGACTCAATTTTGAATGCAGATTTATAACAAGAAAAACGTACACCCATATTCAGGTCCAAAATATGGGATAAATACAGGAAAAACAGGACACTTGGCAGCTATGTAGAGGTACTGGTGCCAGCTGAAATCGTACTTTTATAAAATTAATGTATTACAGCCTGTTTCAATATATATTTATTCCTGGATTAACATTTTTCAAACTCATGTGATACCAGCTGTCAGCATGATTTATTTTAAGTTTTGATTGTAAACAAATTATGTCCCAATAGCTGTGTTTCTCCTTATGTTGGGAAAAAAAAAAATCATAATAAGGTGAATTTCATACAGCACCTAACCTCTAGAAGTTGTAAGCACTTTACAATATTAGATAACACATAAAAACATATATAACAAGATTACAAAAACAAAAACCATGAAATTACAAAACAAAAATATGATGACAGTAATTAATGAAGTAAACATTAAGTCTTTAAGTCTCTTCTTGAAGTTGAAAAAGATCTATGGGCAATTCGTAGCATGTAGCTAGGCCCTGGTATGCAAAAGAACATTGTACGACTTCATTTTAACAGTGAGAACAATGAGAATGCGAGTGTTGGAAGAGGGGCACAAGTTTCTAGATGAAGTGTACACATGAGTGAGGTCAGGTAGGTATACTAGACTGCAGCCAGTCAATGAAATGTAGCATAGTGAACCGATTTTGTTTGATTCTGGATCAAATGGGTACCCATGAAGGTTACAGAGCAGGGGGCAGGTGTGCTCAGTTTTTCGTGCTGTAAGGCACCAAGGATGATCTGAGCAGCTGTGTTTTGAAAATTCTGAAGTTTCTGTAGTAGATACAGAGACAAACTTGACAGAAGTGAATTACAATGGCCTGTCTTGAAAGTATCAATGAACACACTTGTTTCACTGGCATCCACCGAAGAGTTTGCAATTGGAGCTGATGTTTTGCAGCTTCATATATGTAGCCTTGCATATGTTCATTACATGTTGGTGTAATGTGAGCATATTGACAAAATGGACACCTAGGTTTCACACTGTGTAAATTTCACTGCTGGTATTGCTGATACTTATTGTCTGAGGTAAAGGAAATGAATGAGAAAGTATTTGTATTGTGAAGGCTCCAGTTTTATCATCATTCATATGCATCGTTTTTTACATTTCATCCATGACTTCATATTGGAAATGCACCTCTCTATGCCTTGAAAGGTAGCCTCGACCTCAGTTGCAAAGCAAGATTTGTATATTTGAGTGTCATCAGCATACAATTTGGGAGACACTAGATTTCAATTATGACATTTAAGAACAGCTGAGTGTAACAGAATAAAGAGAATGGAACCAAGAACAGAGCCTTGTGGAATACCAAAATAGAGATCAAATGGGATGGAATGTTTTCCATTTATGGACACAATTTGCATCTGCTGGCTATCAACTATCCAAACTCAAAAGAAGGTTGTTAACTACTCTTAGAAGGGCAGTTTCAGTACATTGGCGAGGGCAATATGCAGCTTGTACATTGCTAAAAAGATTATTTGAATTCACATGAGATAAAACTTGGGATAGAACAACTTTTTTCTGAGATTTTGGAAATGAACAAGAGGTTAGAAACAGGGCAGTAGTTCTTTAAATCATTAGGGTCAAGTGTCTGTTTCTTCAATAGAGGCTTTACAATGGCAGTTTTAAAAAATGATGGGAATTCCCCAGATGAGAGAGAAGTATTGATAACATTGGTTAGTGAAGGCAATATTGAATCAAAGCACAGAAGCAGCAGTGATATCATTATTGGATCGAATTCACATGACTTTCGGGTGCTGTTCATCACAACTGCATGTACCAAATCCATAGAGAAAGGTTCCAATGCTGTATAGGTTGCCATGTATATTCTGTCTCACAACTGTATGATAACGACGAGTCTACTGAAATTGTGTTGTCAAGCTTATCTCTAACAGATTGAACTTTGTCATGGAAAAAATCTGCAAGCTGGTCCAGAAGGTTGAGTCAAGAGAAGGTCGTTGGAAGTGGTATATATCTATATGACATTAGTTTGTTCCTAATCTCGAAGTGCACCTTCCAGCTGGAACTTTCAGTGATCTTTGTACTGTAGTAGACTGATTTTGCTGCATGAACAATGTTTTTAACATTCTTCTTAGCTGCTTCGTAGATCATCTTATGAATAGTGAGGCTGGTGGAAAACCAAATCCTCTCAGCCTTATGCTGTTCTCTTTTAGCAGTGCAAAGCTGATCCCTAACACTACTATACCATGGAGAACACTTTTGAATAAATACTCTGCACTTTGTTGCCGAGGCATGTTTGTCAAGTAATAAGCACAAGGACTTGTCAAGTTGTAGTGCTGGAGGATGTAAGAAAGTTGTAGGTCTGCTTGGATGTCATGAATTAGTTGGGTTCTATTTCCCATACGGATGTTTATCTTTAGTAGTAAACAGACATGGAAGATTAGGGACTGATATGTTGAGATTGCACATGATGCGGAGTTGATCTGATGCATGTTCGTGCAACACCTGTGAAGACTAGATTATTGTCACCAGGTCTATGAAGAATCCAGTCTAAAATGTGGCCAAATTTTATGGGTGAGTAGGCTAGCTGACTGAGGTTGAAAATGTAAATAGAATCTAGAATTTGTGTGTATGGGTTTCCAGAACACTCAAAGTGAAACTTGAAATCTCCAAGAATAATCAGGTTGCTACCAAATGAATTTCCATACTCCATGAGGTTAGAAAACTGCTAAAAAAAAAAAAAAAGTTATTCAGTCAGCCTGGGGTTTTTTTGGACTAGGAAGAAGGCAATAAAGGCAGAAAAAATGAACTGACCTTTGTTTCATTTTTGTGAGTGAAGTTTGGCCCAGTTCAAATGATCTGTATTCAAAATTGAAAGTTGTAATAGAGTTAAGATGGTGAATCATGGAGTTCTTTGCGATGACAGCAATTCCACCTCTGTGGGAATCACTTGACAGAGCAACCTGAGGGTGTTAGATCCACTTACTCTGGCCCATCGCCTTATTTTTAAAGCCATGTTTCTGTTAGGAAAAGACATCAATATCCTGCTCATTGATAAAGTGGACTATTTCTGTAAGCCTTTCTGGTGGCCCTACTAATTGGGCATTGAATAATCAAAATAACAGTAGTTGATCAGATGTTAAGAATGACAATTTAAGAGGAATGTAAACTAAGTTTCTCAACTGCTGTGAAGGAAGAGGCAAAAGGGTGATTACTGGAATTTTTTCTACCCGTTAAATGCTGAATACATGCCAACCCTACTGGAGGTATATGTGTAATTATTGCTATTTTAAGTGGCAAAAAAGCATAATCTGAGCATAAAAAGTGTAATACATGCCAGAATTACAGCATGTATGAAAAAGGTACATTTATCTTTGCTACAAACCTGATTCAGCAGATTTCAAAATTCTTGTCACAGAGGGTAAAATCTACATCGATTAGAACCAGAACACAAACACTAAATATACTGAAAAATTATTTATGTTCAGCACTTACCTGAATTAGAATGATCGTGAACTGGAATTCTGCATTGAGTATGATCATGTACTCGAAGTGTTGTATTATATTGCTCTCATGTTCTTCTTTTAAAGTTTGTAAAGCACTGTTGATTTGTCCTTTTTTCTAATCTGACATGTTTTAAAGTTTCAAAAGATCCATCTGCTTTAACATTTTTCGTCATATAACATTCACAACTCACACCGTAAAGTGCTTCGATAAACATCTAGTGCCATTTTCTTTAAAAATGTAGACTGCTCTGCTAATTAACAGTTTATCAATGTAATTAATCTGTAAGGCAAAGTTCATATTTAAAGAAACCCTTCTGCTTTCTTGGAAATGGGTCATATTTGCAGTTGATATAAATAGCAAATAAGGAAAGTACTCTTACGCTATTCTTCAGCAGCAGTCATCATTTTAAGAATATTCTCTAATTTATAAGTGGAATTAAAGAGATGATAATAAAAATGAAATCACTAAGGAGTCTGTTTTAGCCTGTAAGATAAGAGAGTCTGCAGCTAAAAATTAAGTAACGAACACATGAATACATGCAGATGCACGGCACGATTGCTACTAGTTCCCGCAGAATATCTCATGCTAACGAAGCCACTGGGATTTCAGTAACAATTGGAGAAATTGGTACTGGCCTGGAGGGTAGGAATATGGGGGTTTGTGTTACAGGAATGACATGGGGCAAATCTTGCCAGGACCATGTTCCAGAGATGCTGCCAGAATTTTATCAAAAGTGGGGTAGCTTCCCATTGTCACCAAAATAAGAGGGAAGTATGGGGGAAAAAAGGGGGGAGGAGTGTGTGTGTGTGTGATTTAGATTTTTAACGTAGCTTTAACAATTTTTCAGTCATATCGCTACGATGTCTGCAGTGTGACAGTTTATAGTGATGTCTAGCACTGGGGCATCGTGCCACAGACATGTGGCATGATGTCCCACCCAGTCACATTATCCTGACACCAGGCCAACCAGTCCTAACACTAACCTTTTAATGCTGAGCACCAAGCGAGGCAGCTGTTAGTACCACTTTTTAGTCTTTGGTATGACTCGGCCAGGGTTCAAACTCATGACCTCCCACATCCGAGGCAGATGCTCTAACCAGATGTAACAGATGTAGTTAAATATTTACTAAACACTGAAATATCCATCTCTCTTTCTGCTGCCCCATTGTGCATGGGGGAAAGTTGGAAAAACCACAACACTGAAAAGTAGGCCCAGGGTGAAGTAGGCTGCCTAGGCCCACTTCTGGGTCCTGGGCAAAGTCATGGTGGAGGGTGGCGTGGGGTGGGGGACAAAACACCCTTGAAGCTTGAAAAGGACTACCAAGCCAAGATAATGCAACAAGGACTACCAAGCCAAGACAATGCAGCAAATAATTTTTTTAATTATTTTAATGACGCAAGGGGGGGGGGAGATGGAGAAAACAATGGTGGAATGATATACATGGAAGTATATAACTGACCAAGGTATCTCACTCAAACAATTCAGCACATTCTATCTGTTATCATTCCTTTAAGGCAAATGTATCAATCGAACAGAAGTTGAATATAACGAGTCATTCAGGTTTCTGCCATTGAGGGCACTGAATTATGAAGTGAAGTATGAACTTAGTGATTCAGCAGAACACATACTGCATGAAAGCTTTTGTTTACTCGCACAACAATAAATCACAAGTTTAAAATTTAGTATCCCTAAGCATTGTTGTTGCTGTAGCGTTTAACACCATTTTTCAGCACAAGATAGGCTATCCATGGCGGCCAGTATAAATGGTGGAGGAAGAACCGGGAAGAACCACTGACCTATGTGAAGCTCCTGGCAAGCTTTCTCACATACCAACACTGGCCGAACCTGAGACTCAAACCCACACAGAGGTGAGATGGCAATGATCCGTAATGGTGATCGCTTTAGACCACTCAGGGGCCCCCCACTAAGTATTGGCGGTTTTTTTCCCTGCTAAATGTTTTGCAACCACTTTAACCCCCTAACTCTCCCTCCACAAAAACACAATGGATTTGCATGATGTGAACATCGAACCTGTGGGGACATTCTGAAGATGGAATTTCCGTCATATGATGGAGAACTTTCATCATAATTGTATGAAAACTTCTTGCACAGTCCACTGCCTACATGGTCATATCCTTAACTAGCTTGGCCAGCTTGTGCAAGTTGGGAAACCATTCTTTATGGTTATGTACAATTTTCCATAGCTCAAAGATATTGTCTCTTGGATATCTCTGCCCAAAAGTAATTTTTAATGACAAGAGCCCTTTGAAGGTTTCACTTTCCTGAAAAAGTGCTATGCTGACTACTAGCCAGATTTCTTATGTATTTCATAATGCTTTATTACAGTTTTAGGTCTATCACTGTCGTAGTCTGCTAGTTCAGAAAGAGATATTTTGATCAAATGGATATCCTTACTTTAAACTTTCTGTTCAAATTTTTATTTATTCAATTTATCTTAATTCTTAGATTGCTAGATAGTTTTGCAGCAGAAGATCCCTCAGTGCTAAATTGTTTGAGAAGTAATGAAAATTTCACTCTACTTTTAAAGTGCCTGTTGCTAATTAGGCTTTGTGTTCTTTAGGTAACCCAGATTTTAAATATGCATTTGTAAAACTTTCCTTGATAAATGCAAGGTTAATACTAAAAATAGAATGCTTGTTCCAGGGCCCAATGCAATAATCAAATTAGTTTCACATCCATTTATGTTAAGCTGATGTACCCAGCTGTGTAAAACAGTTGCCTACCTGAACAAGGACATGTTGCAACAAGCACAATAAATTAAAAAAAAATTCATACTGCACAAAGTACATTTTATATGTGCGACTTCAAATTAATTTACAGAAATTCTCGCACATCACTGCCAACCAAACGCAGAAATTCATATGCATCTTGCGTGATTCCCACACTTGCATGCCCTGGCAATATCTCTGATGTTCTGCAGTACTCTTGTGATGTTCCAGTGGCTGTAGCGAAAAGTACAAAATCTATACTTGATTTGTCAAACATTTATCTATCACTGCTACTCACTAACCTCTGAATCATGCCTATAAAGTTTACTTTGTGCATATTCACTATAAGGTGAGATGCCATATATAAGTTCCAGCAAGACTGCAGCTAAGCAATGCCAACTGTAATCTGAATTGGTCAGTGAAAAAAAAAACATTTTGCCATTTTATTTTTATAATAAAATCAGCTAAAGAAAAATGGAAAATATGAATACTTTTCATATGATTTTATTTCTTTCCTCTGCAAATTTTAGTAGAAAACATTACAAAGTACTTTTTAATCCTTTAACTGTAATCCTTTAACCGACAAATTAGATTAGCTGTGAGCTATGGAGGGAGATTACTGCCATAATTCTATGTATGTTTAATTCGATGCGTGTATTTTCCGTTATTATATGCCGTTTTCTATCCTATATTATTCTATTTGCATTTACTGTTAGTTCCATGCTGTATGTTCTAATCTTAATTATCACATTTTGCAATTTCTGTGTGTAGGATGCACATTCTAGATGGCATCTTTATATCTACTAATATTTACGCTGTTTGTTAGGTATATATTACAATACTGAAATTTCATGTCTTCAGATTCCATTTGCATGACTTTATGTGCATTTTCAATATTACACACATTAATATTCTTAAATGTGTTTTTACAACTCTAAATTTTCTCATTTACAATTGACAGATTTCATTGTATCCTATACTGCGACATATTTCACAGGTAAAACAATAACATAATGAAAGCTACAATGTAGAGATAGGGCAATGAAAGCTGCAAGTTGGCTGTTAACATGATGCAAGATGCAATAGATTAATGTTCAATTATGACAACAGTGGGTGTCATGTTAACCAAATGAAAATAGTGATGCACGTCAGGAATAATGTAAATTCTAATTATGGATGACTAAACTATGGATCCAACCGGCCATGTCTCAACAGAAAAATAGTTTTTGTTGCATAACAAGACAATATAAATGCTTCCTACTTTCAGAGCATTATTTTTGAGTTTTTTTAAATGAATGCTCCTTCTATAGTCTGACTATACCAACCCGTTTGTTTGTAACCCCTACTGATTTCAATAATGGAAACCTTTAATGTGACAAAAAATTCAAGGAACTTAGTCAATTCATTCATTGATTTATATTTTCTAACCTGACTGTGAGTAGAATGACCCTATCACCATGTCTGTCTGCGCGTTTCATGCTTAACGGAAGTTTTCAATATAATAGTCGGGCATGCTCGAGATCCATTTCCAGTTCCTGGACAAGTCCATTTTCAGCAAAGGGATGTGTGCATGACTACAGATGTACATACATATGTCATCTACTTCCGATATTTACAGTGTCGAATCAAGCAAAGCAAAAGTATGACAACAACAAATTTGCCGTTGACGTGGATTTAACAAGTGGTTTAGTTTCTATGTGTGCAAAGGGATAAAATTCCAAACTCTCAACGTTAAGGTAATTTATAGAAATATCCAGTAGTTACCGAATAGGATGAACTATGTCATGTTTTCTGATGGAAATAAACTAGCCCATAGTGTATGCAATATGGCGCCATGTTAGTATGGAAAGTCCGTTAAGGATGAAAGGTTCAAGGGGATGCCAGTATTAGTGCCATTCTGGTCACAGTCAGGTTAGAAATTATAAATCAATGATTCAAGTGACTTAGTTCAATGCACTTTTTATCACATTAAACGTTTTCATTCTTGAAATCGGTACGGGGGGTACAAACAAACGGGGACGTATAGTGGCAAATTTGAATGAAAACACTCTTCTCTTCACCATTCATCAGTAGTTTCAGCATAATCTGCAGTTTTAAAAGTTCAACATTCTCCCCAATCAACAAAATGACAAATCAATCTCTCTTTCTAAATGTTTAAATATTGTGGCTTGGCCCTGAGTTGACAAGTGGTCTAAGGTACTTGCCGTTATAATCACTGACATTGCACCTGTCTATGTGGTTTGAGTTTTGGGCTCAACTAACACAGATATGTGGGAAAGCCTGCCAGTAGCTTCCTGTGGATTGCTGGTTCTTCTCAGGTTCTTCCTCTGGCAACCATACAAAGCTTATCATGTTAAGAAAAGGGTATTAGGGCAGGGCCCAAAATAACATTGTTCCCTTTCGATATGCATGGGTACGAAATCAGGGATATATAATAGCAATATAGTCTCTTGCTGAAATAAATGGTCAGCATGGCAACAGTACTAATAAAATGCATTAGCCAGGAAGATACGATTTTAGTTCTATAAGCTTGTGCTAACCTTGCAAAAGAGCCATTTTACTTCATGTAACCATACATACACTAAATCATCCATTTCAAACAAAACATTTTGTCAAATTCACTGATTACTTGAATAATTTTAGAAAAGTGCATCATGTTATAGAATTATTTTTTTTTCCTCAGAAAAAAGCATTTTGAAATTATTTATGACACAAAAATGTTTAACTGGTTTAAGAAACTTAATGAACACCTAGTTTTCATCATTTGTTCGGAATTGTAAAAATTCTTACTTTGTTCTCAATAATATGACAATGATATAGAATTCATAAATGTTTTATATTAATCAAGATATTTATTTTAGAAATGAACTTCTAGGGTCATTATTGATTTGTTAAGAAATTTTCATGTGGTATATTGATTACTTCACAAAAGTTACCATGAACAAAACACATTTTAAGCAATGTTTTGAGTCGTAATTATTTCACAACACCAGCCTGTTAAATAAACACCTCAACCCCCAACTCCCAAAAAAATCATCAACAAAAAACATTTTTAAATATGTGCTGAAAAAGAGTGTTTGGGTGGGGTGAGGAGACAGGCAAAAGGCATTTGCCCTGTTGAAGATAGATGTAACTACCCGTCACAAAATAAAAGCTAACCAAAACACCATTTCTGTTTTATGGTTGTGGTTAACATAAAATGCAAACAATAAAAATTTAAATAAACTAAAATAAACTATTAAGTTTAAAGGAGTCTTGGTGTTAGCTTAGGCTTTCTGTGCCACTTTTTTTTAGATTGGTATCGCAAATCCATATGCATTTTATTAAATATCATTTCCTTATTTGAAACCAAAACATATGAAATCCCAGAAAGGCATCCATCTACCCATATATATATATATCTATATACAGACACACACACACACACACACACACACACACACACACACACATATACACCAAACAGAATGGAAAAGTGCTATCCCTGGATTCTGCAGAAAAAAGGCCTGATGGTGCTTGCAGGCAAGGCGATAGGTGCCATTTATCTGCTGACCTGGGTCTGAATCTATGTAGAGTATGAATTAAAAATTCTCTAGCTGTATGATGTTATTATCTGTACAATGTGACTCTGCTAAAGCACACTCAGTCACATCCCATAAGAAAATACAAAAAACACATAATAAAAAAAACTGGTAGTCCTCGTCTGAATAATATCCAATGGTCACTAAACAATTCACTACAATACTGTTCCCAGTAGCACGTGGCTATAGTTGTTTACATGCTACATGTCCATCTACTTAAATTGGCATAGATTTTGGTCAGCTGGAGACAGCTACAGACCAGTTTACCCATACATTTTCTTGTCAGTATTTTAAGAAATGTCTGTCAGTATTTTTAGAAGGCAGTCATTATTTCCATTCAGTGTTTCTAACATCGTAACACAACACACATCACCTGTGAAACAACACACAAATAGTAGACACTATCAATACACTATAATTACTATTATGTAGTATTGCACGACATACTGACTATACAATATTCTGTAAATAACTTCTAACTTGTAAAGACACTAGTATTCAGGCAATTCTGTGTTTCAAGGCAAATTCTGCAGAAACTGAACACCACTGACCTAAAAACCCTGTTTATATTTTAGTGATAAAAATCAAAAGAATACCTCCACACACCCAAATTCATTCTGTTATTTACCTCCGTTACTTTCTCATGAAAATCTGTTTTCTCAGCTTCACACATATCCATAACATTTTAAATAAAGCCAATTCTCTACATTTTACACGGTTAAGAAAGACTTAATATAAACATTATGACAGACATTGTTACCACCCCTCCTCTCAGAAAAATAGTAATTTCATCTAGATAGGTGAAGAAAATCTAGTTTATTTCATAAAATCTAGTATCAGGTTTGTCAACATTTACTAGGATGGGAATGAGCTCCATATATTATTTTTTACAAAGTTTGTCAACAATATCAAACTGATCCACTTGGAATTAATATTTTAATGAAGGCTTAGTCTATGGGTTTTTAATGGCGACATAATAGGCACTCTTTATCCTATTCAGCTGGTCATCTGTCCACTCTTTGGCAAAATTCTTTGGTTTTGACTTCAGGACCAATAGAGCCTCAATGGTCTGATTACCTAGTGAGGATCTCTAATCTGTAACATTTTAACTTGAGAGCTGTGCCCAATGACAAATTCATATTTACGATCAACTCACACAGAACCGCCTCAGCACGTGTTATTTGCTTCTGAAGTATGTGTTGATCATTAACTTCCTTTCCCTTCATCATTGACAATATTTCTATTTCCCTTCACTAAAGATTCCAATTTTGCGTGATTTTCTGATTAAAAGTGCCGTGAACAGTCATTCCTTCCACCATGTGCACAGGAAAAGTCTTAAGTTGCAAACAGTGCAGAGCGCAAAATGTCCTTTAGACGATGGTTTAAGGCATGGCCACAGAGTATTATAAACTGGTAGAAAATGCTTCTTTCTATGTTTAGATTTTCCATTTTCATCACCAGTTTCTTGCTGAAACTTTCTTGGCAGCGGCATTTTCTTTGTTTAAACAAATGGATGTTGAGAATGTTAAAATCAGTGAGGTGGCACTGATTGAGGCTGCGGACGCGGACCGAAGAGACGATACAATGAAAGGAAACAGAATAATAAAAAAACGCTTAAAAATTAATTAAAAAAACTTACTAAATAAATGCAACCTCAAATCGTATTTTCATATAAATGACCGTATGACCGTACAGATGGGCTTTATTCCGTACAAATACAGTAAAATACGGACAGGTACACAGGTCTGCAGCTATAATTTTAACAAGGCTACACAGTATAAGGCAACTCATGGAGAATTAAAAAAAACAAGTGAGCAAATTAATAAGTTTACCAAACATCTTTGCAAGATACCCCATCTTCGACTATCCTGATGGCCAGATAGCAACTGTTTCAAAAGATTAGAAATTTAATTTGCATTTTATGCCACCATTGGCAGCGACCTTAAGCAAAAACTTTACTCCTGCAAAAAGAAAACTTTTAGGGCACAATTAATATATTCCAGTCTCTTTGGAAAATGCAACAATCCATCATATTTCATTGCTTTTATTTTAGTTTGGTGCTGATTTCCTTTGATGAAAGGTTCTTGTTTATTGAACATTGTTGTCAGCCTTCTCTGATGAAGGGTGCACACATTATTGAAGTTGCCGCTAAAGGACAGCTTTGGAGGACCAAACAATGCCCGTTTTTGATTGCAGTGGCAACATCAAATAACTGTAGCACATTGATTGAAACTGAATTTTTGTTTTTCATTTGATAAGTATTTATACAGAATGCTTGGTGTTTCAAAGGTTATCAGATTTCTTGGAAGTTTCAGCAAAACCATTTTTCTGGGTACAATCAAAAAAAGGAATTAGCCATTGTTTGGTCAATTGTAGCAGTTACTGTTCTTCAGTGGTTGGTCAACTGTAGTTAGTCCCGGCAGCATGACTATTGGATCAACCAACAAGCAGATCTTTGCTTTTTGGTGTGGGCATTTCTGGTAGTAGAGTGATGCTGCCTTCAACACATGCATCAGAAATTTAAAAAAAGGCCAACTGACAATGGATACACCAGTGATCTGTTCTGACAGGGATTACTACAGAAAATGTGAGTGTTTTGAAGAATTTGTCTATGAGTGAAAAGAAGAGTTTACTTACCATCCACATACAAAGGTCAGAGTTACTACATACATTAATTACTAGTAAGTGGCATTAATTACTAGTAAGTGGCCGATAGTCCATCACTATTTTGTCTGAAAGATCTATTATGAGATAGTGCACACATGCACACACACATACACAAACACACACCACGTGAAGACCAACGGCACAGAGTACTCAGGCCAGATGTCATAATAAGCAAATTATGATGTATCAATGCTCTGTTAAGATTGTTTGTCAACATGAACAAAGAATTTGTTTATGTAACAATATATTCCAGTGTATTTTATATCAAGTTTGCGGCTTCCTTTCAGGATGCCTCTCAGTCTCTCCACTCCAAACCCAACATTGCATACACATGTTTAAACAGCCAACAATGTCGCAAAACAAAACAAAACTGGATATTTTGTCCTCAATAAGGAAAAGAAAAAGACACGTTACTTTTTGTACTTTTAAGAAGAAAAAACTATTTTTTACTGTAAAAAATAAATTTAAATATATTCAATTTCATGACCACGTCACAAATGTCTTATATTAGAATTCATACATGACCTCATCCCCAATTTGATAAACTTTTCAAACATTATGTTTTGTTTCTCAAAGATTTTTTTCATCGGTGTGAAAAATACATGTATATGAAACTTCGGGAGCCATGCTACAATCATGTTATATTCAATTTGAGTTTTAAAGTAGCTTGCTATGTGCTATAGCAGATACAGATCGTATATTACACATGGAGGGGGGGGAGAGAGAGAGAGGGGGAGAGAGAGAGAAAGAGAGGGAGAGAGAGAGAGAGAGAGAGAGAGAGAGGCAGGCTTAAAAAACAATCCAACTTCCTCCATGATTCCATGAATGGAAAGTAAAATACCTATACCCCTCTTAGATGTATGTGATACCAACAAAATGTAAAATAAGTCTGGTGAATTTCCAGCAGTAATTTAAATGAACTATATTTAAAAACATAATATGGACAGAGAGAAGAAGGGAATCATTAAATCCACCGACATTAACGCCTGTTGTAGATCATGTTATACTCAAGTATCTATATCTGATGATTATCCAATTTTGGTGAAACTGCAATGAACAATCCCTGATTCTCGATCAGGCTGCTAAGAGAAGTAAATAAATAAACTAGTTTTATACAAAGCGATGTATTTTTGCCAATATAACTGGAATAAGATCAATAGAATGATAAAAACTAAATAAAAGTGCTCTCTCTTGTGAGATACTGAATGTTAACTATGTTTGTTGACGCAACTGGCACTCCATGGCTACATCTTCCATGCTTAGAATCTACAATATACTGGACCCAGGTCAGTTCTACCTCTTCAGTGATTAATCTAACAGCTCTATATGTTGTCATAATGGGTCATTACAGTAATGCACCATTACGACAACAGATGGCATTGATTACAATATTCCAACTTGCATTAGGAAAATATCTTATTATTATAACTTCCACTGTGTTACATTGTATTATGCCAACATTATAGTACCCTGATGACATTATGCAGCAGGATACTGTAAAAGCTTTCATCTTCGAATAATTCACCACACAAGATTTTCTAAATACCAAACTATCCATACCCTTGCTGAAAGACTACATTCTTCTTACCTGATCAAACAGCATTCTCAGTTGTCTTTCTGATTCACCAACCCATTTGCTAAGACAATCAGCACCTTTGCGCATGAAAAATGCAACTCTTCTGTCACCTTTGCTACACTCATTTGTTAATGCTCTTGCCACCAGGGTTTTTCCAGTTCCTGTAAAGAAAATGGTGCATGATATATATATATATATATACATATATATATATATATATATATATATATATCATAAAATATACAACACCAACACGTAGAACAGACATGGGTAGTCCTATGGCACCTTCTTATGCATCTTTACTTATGGGGAAATTAGAAAATGACTTTCTAAATAAATGCCTCTTAAAACCAGATGTTTGGTTAAGATTGTTAAACGATATCTTTATGGTTTGGAGTTATTCATTAGAAGACCTTTATTATTTTATAGACTGTTTAAACCAATTACATCCAACAATAAAATTTACATTCAATGTGTCTAAAATTAAAGTATCATTTTTGGAAGTAGAGGTCGTGAAAAATGAAAATAATGACATCACTACCATGGTTCATGTTAAAAACATGAATATTCATCAATATGTTGTTTATTCTACATGTCATTTTATTACTGAAAATACTTCTTTCAATAGTAATAATACAAATGAAACATTTAATATGCATTGTGATACTAATCGTGCAACATCAAATGTTCTTTATTTGATCACATGCAAAAAATGTGGCATCCAATATATTGGACAAACCAGTCAATAAATATCTAAACATACGAACCAAGACTGATCAGACATAAAAAATTATATCGATCAATCATTTTCATCTCATGTTGTCGCACATTTTAACAACAGTTCCCATACTTCGCAAGATTTCTCCTTTCAACCTATTGTTATAGCTGATTCTGTGATGGAACATCTGCTAAAGGAACCCTACTGGATTTACCATCTGAATATGGTATATCCAAAAGGTCTAAATGCCAAAACTCTTTAAGACATTCATTATCAAATTTATTTAATTTTTTTTAAATTATGTCCCCTGTTTACAATTAGTTAAGAATATTTTCATATTATTCTAATTTACAGAGCAACTTAAATAAGTATAAACTAATACCATAAAAATTAGTTTACTAATTCTTTAAAAATGAAAGGGAATTTTAAAATAAATTTCTAATATATTTATCATTAATTATTTAAAAAATACTTATTTATTTTATGGTTATAAGTATTGTGCACACCATAATTTTTTATTATATAATTTGAGTTCTGATGAAATAATAAACATTCGTCAATAATATATCAAGGTATATCATTTTTTTTAAAAATGTGCATTATTCATAATAAAAATATTAATAAAGCTGTTTATCTCTATTTATTCATAAATTATAGATATATATATATATATATGTGTGAGTGTGTGTGTGTGTGTGTGTGTGTGTGTGTGTTCCACTTTTTTTATAACACTGAAAGGCAAAAATGACCTATTGCCCTGACACAGTAGGGGTGAAACACTTCAGCGATAGATTAATGCATCAATAATTCTGCTATAACAGGCTACCTAGAAAACCCAAAATGTCTGATTCCTGGCTCAGTTCATTACATTTTTGTTCAGCAAGTACTGACTGGTGATGGTGATGATGACAATAATTTTTAAAGCTATGAAGTATATTGGATTATTGGAGCTGGGAAATTGTTAATGGAGATACCAGTGAGCAAATTTGAGCCCGAAAATGGTGTTAAATACGAGTCAGATGTACATGTTGGATGGATAAAAACAGATGGCATGACAATCAATTTCTCTTTCCATGGTATTTCAAAATTAAATGTAGAAAGGGCAGAATAATTAGCCTAATAAAAATACAGACAATTTAGCCCTGTGCATCTTGTACTACAAAACCATATATCCATATCAGTGTTAAGATAAACTGAATAAATAAGGATGAAAAAAACATCAAATTAAGAAATAAAGACATTTATTTGAATACCTCTGTCTGCACAAGCAGACTATGGTACTGATGGACGATAAACCCTAATACAGCATTATGGAACAGATAAGAAATCTGGTATGGTAGTCTGTAAATTATTAATGCAAGGAAGTAATTTTATGTTGGTGAAAAATCCTATTTTGAAGCAGATGTATTCAAAAGATAATATCTGTGAGCTCTGGAAAATTGTATATAACAACCACAAAGATCAGTTTCCTAACATTTTCAAGCTGACAAAGCTAGCTATGCATATGCCCCTTAAGAAGGTAGCACAGAACAATATTTATAGACAGATAAGGAACAGAGTATGCTCAGAAATAATTAATTGATTAATACAACTAAAAGTGACATCTTTTAATGTTTCTAATTTCAGTAGAGCTCTAAGAAAGTGGAGCAGGATGAGAGAGAGATATTTAAGTGTCAGGTAAATATTGAACTATGATTGTTTCCTCCTCCCCTCCTTCTTTTGTACTCTCCCCTTCTTTTGGTGGCAAAGGGTGAAGGCCCCCATAAGTTAAAATCCCAGCAGCTTCTCTCCTTAAACTGTACATGGGATACAAATTTGGAATTACTCTTTTTATGAGGTATTTAACCAGTGAATGAAGGTGCTGATGGCATAAACAAAATTAGCACAGAATCAGCAAGGGAGCAGATTTCAAACCCACTAAAATTCATCGCCTTGTGTAAAATTAAACCAAAACAACATTATAGAATAGGACTGGGTGTTGTCAATAGTTTCCTTCCAAACTAACAAATACAAGTACCTCTGGCCCACAGTAGTCTTTTGCATCTGCAGGAAGTATAATGTGATAGATTTTGTTGGTACTCATCCTGATTCCCATGCCAGAATTTGTTCCAGATGAGATTTTCTTTACACAAGGAAACTGCTTTATTTCTTCTGTTTTGAAGATGACATCATAATGTCTGCCAAGTTTAAGTGCGACATGAAATTGGTAATAAGATGTTTTAAAGCATTCAGAACAAAGGGCCTTGTGGCTAAAGTGAGTAAATGGAGCCACCATTAAATGGCCTAAAACACTGAATAAAACTCACTGACAACAAACAGATAGTATGTTTGAAAGTATTTATGTTTTCTTGTCATCGATGAGAATTGCAAATAAACAAATGGTAACTATATGTCTATTTGTAATCTGCATACTGGAAATGCTACCAGTATGTCAAGATACATTAAAGAGCACCACTGACCTTCCAAAGATGGAAAGACCATCAAGTTCATATGTGTATCGATCTGTATCGTATCACAGGCTGTGTATCATGAATTGTATCAATATAAGGCACAGGTACATTGTTTCACCCCTTGTAACAAGAGTACCATAAATAATACATTATACACTCACTATTTGATAATAGTATCTTACTTCTTTCATGTAAAACCTTCTATCATTGGTTAAATATTCACTTACTAAGTGACATTAGCTAGTATCAATAAATGTTTAACATTCTCAGTTAGTGTCCTCTTTCCCTCAAATGCAAGCCAATCACAAAGTTTAATCAAAGTATGTGACAACAAACTAAAATTAACATGTGGAAACCACTTTTCTTCTTCGCTGGTTACCCTGATAGCTTAATGGCACTTTCAGCACTTTATTTTAGCTACATCACATCAAGGAAATGGAAGCCAAATGCTTTTCCCAAGGACATATCAAGAAAGCCAATTGGGCTGGTCTGTGCAGGCAACAAACCTACAACATTCATATTATATGTCTGGTATTCAACAAAGTTACCAAGGCTCCTTTTCTGTGACCTTGGCCTTTGACCTTTTTAACCTCAAAATCAATAGTGTCTTTATCATCTCAAATGCAAGCTATTTAAAACCTTGCTCAACATATCTCATATACAAGTTTAATTATGGCGTGGAAATTTTCCTTCTTTCCGCTTGTATGACTCTGACCTTTGACCTTTCAAACCAGAAACTGACACCCTTATACCTTGCACCAAATGCAAAACTACTTACAAAGCTTGGAAATAGTGGATGATGGAGAACTAGAACTATTGTATAGAAACAAAACTAGGAACAGGCAATGGATAGACTAGATCATATCATGATAATGCTCCACCTTAGGGCAGACATGTAAAAAGCTGATAGATGGATAGACAGCAATCCTCTAAGCAGTTTAGGAGAGTAGAGACAACAAACTTCTGTTAATGGATGGACAGACAACTGACAACAGACATCCCAAACTGATTAATGTTGTTTTTGCATTATTTTAAATCAATGTTCTTAAAATCAGCATCAAAAACTATTGTAGTTGAACAATACAAAATAACAGATTATACTGGGTGAAAGTCACATGTTTTTATTATTTGCAATCCTACAGATCATACCTCAAATGCATGTTGATTGCTGCCTTTCAGACCACATCTGCTATTTATGAAACAAAGATTCAGAGGTTGCAAATGCATCAGACATTTTTTAATTTGCAACTTCTCTATCAATCCAAAACTCGTATCATTGAGATAGCTAGATTGGTCCGGATAGAATGCATTTTATTTTTAGTGAAGAAATTTCTTGCAAAGTTTTTGATTTTTTTGTCAAATATTGTGCAAAGGTATATTCGAGATATGTTCTGTCTCAGAGAAATAGTGAAGGTGATCCTGTTGTTCTTTCTTGGGTTTAATGCCATTAATGCAATAATGTATCCTTACCTTAAATATTTACAGCATGTTTTCTGTTTCTAATTTCGTGGTGTTTGTTTTTATTTTTGTAATCATTATCATTATATATGTTTTTTAAGTGTTGTCAAATGTTGTAAAGCGCTTAGAGCTTCTAAAGATTAGGCGCTAAACTAAGTCCTCATTATTATTATTCAACACATGATACATGGTGACCAATGTAATTGGTACAGGAAAAACCAGAAAAGCCCCAGTACAAACCACCAACCCATGGGAAGCTACTGACAAGCATTCTCACATACCCACACTGGTCATCCCAAGATGAGGCAGTAATAGGTAAAGGTGAATGCTTTAGACCACCTGGCGCCCAAGGTGGCCTTAATGAGGCTTGGAGTTAAAGACAGCAGAATATGGTTCTTGCATTAATAATTATCTTGACTGAAAACTAGAGGCCTCACATGAAATGTACGCAGCATGCAGTATACTCATCTAATTCCTATACTCAATCACATGTACAATACAAAGTTAATCTCCTGAGGGTAACACATCACAATATATAATGTATAGTCATTTATAAGACAGTTTAACATCAAATAAACATTTATTCCTACTTTCGAAGTGCAATGGTGAGAAAAGACTTTCTGAGTAGCTGAGAATGTATCCACGTCTAGCATGAGTGAATCTATGTGATCATAAACAAAAATACTTAAGCATAAAATGTAGGTCTGTGTTTGATTAGCGCGTGATTCCCAACCCTCAGGTCTTAAGTACATTCTGGAGGGTCACCAGGATTTTATTTTAAGGGTGGTAAAACTTATTAAAATGTGGAAACAGGGTCATAAGGCTGAGAAAAAATATTCTGTAGGGTCATAGCCTAAAAAGGCTGGAAACCACTGGCTTAAGGCATAGCAGTAAAAGATGCATCCAATTTTAAGCAAGCAAGAAATCATCTTTTAACACAAAATCTGACGAAAGTTACTAAGCAGCATGAAAAATAGGTCAAATATATTTTTTTATAAAAAGTACAAAGAGCTTAACAAAATAGATTGAAATTTCATGAATCTAGGTAGAATAGCATCCATATAACATGCAAAAAAGACTGCAGTCATGGGCAAAAGGATAAACAAAGCAAAGGTGAAATACAGGTCATAATAAGCATCTTTTCTTGAAATGTGTAGTAGATGTGTATCATCACTTTTCATTATTCTAGTATGAACAGTGCCTGAGAAATGTATATCAAGCACAAACATTAAACCAAATCAGGGAAGCATAAAAAATTATTGACATTGACCTTCTACTGAAATAAGGGAGTAATGCTCACAAGATGCATCACAAAGTTTCATAGTCAATGTAGAACAGTATGCACAAAGCATGTCTTAAATGTGTGTGCTCATTAGCTACATGTAGCAACCCAAGCCATTCAAATATGAAAGGTGGTGTACCAATGAGAAATGCATAGTCAACAATAAAAATGTTGAATTGAATTAAAGTCTGTGAAATGTGAAATATAGGTTACTATGACCTACATTTTTATGAAAAGGGTGTTGTAGTCATCAAGATGCATCCTTCTGTTAAGTTTCCATATTCTAAGTATAACAGTATTACACAGCTGGTAAAACACCAATATGGTCATGAGCTTAATGCAAAATTTGACAGAAACAGATGTTAAATGTAGGTCACAAAGACGTTCTTTTGTTGTAAGGGTATTCTATCATGAACATGGCTTGAGAAATAACAGCAGACTCAAAATGTAACCCAAGTCAGTGAAGCACGAAATATAAGTTTTGGGAAGATTGTAGTACTCATCAGAATGCATTCCCTCATCAAGTTTCATGAATCTAGGTAATCCAGTATATATACTGGGTGCAAAAACTCATTTAGTCACAAGATAAATGCAACAACTTAACCTATGTCAGTAAAAATCTGAAATGAAGATCACTGTGATAATTTGTCTAACTGCAATGCATGCAATCATCTAGTCTGATGATTGTATCATAAACTGAGCTAGAGAAACAAACTTAAAACACAGTTTAACCAAAGTCAGTGAAGCACAAAATATAGGCCATAGTACTCATCAAGGTGACTTCCCTCCACAAACCAACCCCCAAACCCACCACAACCACTGGGGATGGGGTAGGTGCTATAAACTCCAATCCAAATTGTCACCTAGGACCTAGAAGGGACAGTTGACAATCAGTAAGGGTATACATATCTATATATTTTTACCTTTGCAGGTGGGTAGTGCAATACCTTACCTCTACTTTGTAGAGATGATCTAAAAATGTGTCAACATTAAGACTGGCAGGCACTTTCTTTAATTTATAATCAAATATATTTTTGTGTTGTTTGAAAACAATAAAAACTTTAAAAAGAGTATACAACCCAAAGAAAGAGAGACAGAGAGAGAGAGACAAAGACAGACAGACAGACAGAGATAAAGAGAACCTGGTGGCCCATAGAAAAGAACTCCTCTAGGGGGTGTAATTTTGAAGCGTTCAAAGACTTCTGGATATAAAAGTGGAAATACTATCATCTCCTTCAACGCCCTTATATGTTTGTCAAGGCCACCCACACTTTCAAAGGTTATCTGTAAAGAAAATTGATCCATGCAATAGGCAATCAAAGTTTCAAAATGGTGCATGTAATGTCACTTTCTTGTAGCAAGGTACATATACAGATTTTATTTCTAAACTGAATTAGTTACTTGTTGATATATGTATCAATTATCTAATTAAAAGTTTTTACATGACAGTATGCATGTTTGATAAAATGGATAAACAGATACCTTGTATTCATCTAAGCAGTGTTCATTTGTCTCAAGGAATAATTTCAGCTTTTATAGAAAATGCAGTAATTTTACAACACAAATGTCCAGAGGAACCTGATGTCTTAATGGTGTCTGACATGTAAATACTTTAGCACAAAACTTAAATGCTGATGCAGCTACTGTTGGGCTGGACAAATAATATCAATGTCTCAAAATTCTTACTGAAGTAAAACCGAATTGAAACTAATCATCAAAAAGACTATTGTTGACAGGACTTTTGGTCACAAAGCTTTCTACAAACATGCATTTTTCACTTGAGCCACAAGTTCAATAGGCTTCTTTCATACCCAACATATAACCCATCTATCAACTTTGTTAAAGGTACATGGTCATGAATTGAAATTTGTGTGCTGAAAACATTCTTTTCTTTCAATCTTTGAAATTTTTAAACCTTGCCCCAAAATAATAGGCCTTTTCCCTACCCCAAAGCCATTACGTCTGATGGTCTAGAACTAAAGTGATTATTCCAAAAACATTTTTCTTTTTTCCAACCGAGTGTTTGACTTCAGATTTTTTGAGCTAAAATTCAATAGACCCAAAAATCAAAATCAAAATCCTTTTTCCTTACACCAAGTGCAAGCCATCCTGAAAATCTAGCCCAGGACAGCTTAGGATAACTAATGTTGTCATGCATAAACTTTCTTTCAGACATATTGACCTTGACTTTGATCTTTTCATGCCAAAATTAACTGTATGCATCTTGGTGCAAGCCATACACAAATATGATCCCAGTATAAGGTTCTAATATTATTAGATAGAAGCTATGTGTATTCTTTGTCAATGACCGTGACCTTTAAAATTTGAATGAAATAATAAATAGATTCATTATTATTTACAGCATTCTATTATTAATATAATTCCAAGTTGAAGCCATCCACAAAGTTTGGTCCTGGTATGAAGTGTAGAAGTACACCACTTCCTTGACAACTTCTACCCTGATAATTCGTGAACCTGCTTGGAATGCGGGATCAGACAGATCCAATTTTTTTCCCTAGAAAAACACCCCACAAACTGGGTTAAATAAAACCAGAGTGGAGCACATAAACTTAATATAATACCAGAAACGTACTGATTTATCGACTTTCATCGGATCAATGTCAGCCAGGCTACCACCAACTTTGCCTCGGTCTCGCAGAATTCCTGATGCAAGGATCTCTTCTGAGCTATAGTTCAAAGGCTTGCATCTGGAAAACCAGTAAAAATTAAAACTTGAGGATCTGTACAGTTACAACAGTGAACTGGTCAGTGAGCCAACATTAAATGTTTTTCATTCTATATAGTATTATTGTTACCTGCAAACACAAAATGTATGATGCATTACATGTTAATGCTCCCTGTTAATTCAAACAGGAGTTCCTTGAAAGAAATCTGCTAGGCAAAATCTCAACTAAATAAAAAATATTTTGGTGAAACCACCATTTCATAACTGAAGATTGCCAGCTGTCTAACATCATGTATCCCATTTGTTTCTGAATGGCAGTTTTATGATATGCAGAATTCATGTGCTTCACTAGCTTTCTGGGTGTGTAGCCACAATAGGTTTCCAAAAATCGGTTGTAGTAATGAATATATATGCTCTTTCTGAAGTCTGTTAAAATCAGACAATATTCACATCCTTTAAAAAATGATAGCCTCCTTGTACACAAAAACTTTTGTTCTTGTTTATTAGAGACAATTTCTTTTTGTAGTAGTAGTAGCAGTAGTAGTAATACTACTACTAGTAGTGATGGAGATTTTTGGTATAAAAACCAGCCTTCTTAAAAACAAATTCTTAATATGATACAGAGTGCTACCAAATCTGTTGCTTCATTTAACAAAATATAAATTCTGTCTGCATTATAATAATCCTGTTTATTATTTAGCAATGTTAGTGCTCTTATATGATACGTAAAACGCTTTAAATTTGTTGGGTTCCAATTTTCATGCGTTATGTATATCTAATTTGCATTGTTAGGTTTCTTTCTTTTTTTCATTACATGTTATTGGTAATATAACATAGTATGTTGCACATGCCCTTGACAAAAATCAAGTTCATTTTCTACTTGACCTGAATCACTGATTTATTTTTATTTTGTAACCAATAAAGAGCTAAAGAGTTTCCTATGGGTATTGTTTAACTATTAGGTTTATTATTTTTTGTATGAGTCAAGGACATTGTTTACCACATTTTATATTCTAATTATAACTATCTTGTAAACATTAGGAACCCTCTAGGAGGTTACTTTCCATTAGGTAATAGTTTTATTAGAAAATGTTAATTGTGACCAGAGTTCAGAGGACAATATAATCTTGTTTTTCTAGAAATTATTCATTCGTGCTTTAAGACCGTAGCAGAATCAATTCTATTATTGTTGTGTCCACTTATTCATTTGGGCTGCAATTTATTTATTCAAATTATTTATTCACTTACAATAAAAACTACTCTTCAAAATAACATTGCTGTTGAAAAAAACAAAAGACTGTTGGCACATCACCAGTACATGGGCCATCATAGACATATCAGTACTTCCTGCATTGGATTTAATTTGGATTTCCACTAATGTTTATTCAGAACTTTAATCATTATGACTTGTGTCTGTTATTTGCACGTTCCTCTTTTTTGTTTTACATTTTCACTTGTATTCTGTGTAAATAAATTACCTGTTGAATTTTACAAAACTTGTTGCTTCTCCCTATTTTCTATTACTTATTTTAAGACCAGAGTCATAATGTGATTTTTTAACTGAACTAGACCATGACTTTAAAGTCATAACAAAATATCTACCCCGACAACATACACCCCTGCCTCCCCTCCATCACATGCAATGGAAAGTGATCATCTGCTTCTTTCTTTGTTTTAATACAATGGCTAGCTATAGTGCTGAGATGTGAAATATACATTAGTTTAAATAAAATGACGAGTAACAATGGACATAATTTCTTCTAATTTGAATGCAAAATTTCATGAGCATGAAAACTTGTGCAAGGTTTTATCGACTCTACCTAATGTATAGTAATAAATGCAGATTTACTCACTGTCCATGTCCTCTATTTCCCAAAGCACATATTAATCCCGTTTATATATCCATATTTGTACATACCAACTTTTAAATAAACACTCAGCAGGTTACTCCCACTTTCTCAAAGTCCATTTCAATCAGGTCACTCCAAAGTGCTACTCTGTCATGTGTGCATATAAGCCATGTAGCTCAAACCGTCTTAAAGGTACATATTTTCAGGTTAACCAAGACCTGATCTCAATCTACATCTCTACTGTCCATATCTCTGTAGTTTTTGTTTTGCACATTTTTTAACAATTCCTTTAGCACCAGCTATTAGAATAAGTGCATTATTAGAACTGACATTCACTGGAACATTATGGCTCCAATTTTCGACCACAAGGTCAAGGTCAACCAGCAACAAGGTGTTCCCATGGGGCAATTGACCTTACACGAGATGATAGATCGCACTACCAACCGAATCATGTGACATGACCACCTGTTAACCTCCGACAAACGAGCAGTATTGGGCAAGGAAATATGTTTCAGTTTAAGTGATATATTTATTTAAGTTCGTATAGTAATATGCTTTATTTCAGTAAGTAATAAAATCAATTTTAAATTTGTTGGAGAAATTATTAATGTAAAGGAAATTAACTCCCAAAAATGCTAATGTATTAAGTATATAATCTTATCCTTATTAATCTTATCTGGCTTATGTTTATGGTGCCTTGGAAGTAAATGAATTAAAAATTAATCACAAAACCCTAAATAATTACTGTTAGAAGTATACTGTTGTCCATAATAATTTTAAAGTTCTACTGTTCGTCAGATGGAATTTTGATCAATGATGTCTTTTGATGGAAACATGTAAATGCATCCTTAATATATCGGATGAAAATTATCTGAAACCATCGTTTTTGTATTTATTTTTGTATCCCCACCCCTCCATCAGACCAATGAGAAAGTAGAGTCACTCAAGTGTCTGAAAGATCGAGACGATAAATCAATATTTTTAAGACAAGCCAACATTAAAGTCAAAATTTTCAAACTTTCAATAATGAAGTCTATACAAGAAAATAACATACATCAAAGCCCAAAATTTAGGGGGTTCTCCACCCATATTCTAGAAATGTTTATTTATGTATATATTTTCAATTTCAATTTCTTATTCGCCTTAAAACCATGAACATGATATGCTTTTCCACATACTTTTATGCAAAGAAACTTGTTGTTATTGTCATCAGTTATTTCCATATTCACCTGATCGTACACACGACCACAAAATAGTCTTTATCTACTGAAGTTTTGCCTATTTTTCGGGAAAGGAATAAATCTAATTCCTCTATTTAGATGATATGGATATTGACTGCAAGAATTACAAGGCTCACGCTGACTTCTTTTCACCTTTTCGATCGAGGTGTGTCTAATTTACGTTCGCTGATTGGTTAATTGATCAGCATGATTGACAAGTGGCGATAGGTCAATTCTGGCTGGATTGTTTCAAACAAAAGAAGTTTACAATCACTGGCATTGTTCAGGCACCAAATCTCTAATTCTTGAAAATTTTATGCTTTGAAAGCAGTCTTTTGCAAAGATTTCTTTTGCCTTCCTTTTTGTCACCAATGATATTTTTGGCTCAATGTGCAATCGTTTCTTTTCCTTTTCAACGACAGCCTTTTCCTTTCAAGCTAGTGCTTGTATTGATGACATGCAGTACGCATATTCTGACAGAGGGCTACATCTGTTCTCTCACACAAGAAATCTTTCTTCTTATAGTAATTAACTGCACTTTTTCCAGATGCCTTCTGAGCTTCAATTTTTCCATATGCAGCTTCTTTTGTATGTGCTGTTCCAAACTCTTCCAACCGCGATTACCGTAATTCAGATCTTTCTTGCAGGTCACAAAATGCCAGTCCTCTAGCGTTCAGTTTTCTTATGAACTGACCAACTAAAATTCTGTTAACTTTTCGCTCCAGCCATTCCCATTTCCATACGTTTTTTAAACCTTTACCTCAACTTCTCGTGTCATGGTCTCTCTCGACAACTTGGGACACCATGTTTTGCAAGCATGCTTCTTCTTTCCATTGCCATCAGTTTCCATTACACAAGGATTCCTTGGATGAATTTAAACTTTTGACCAATCAGAATACTCTTTACAAGAGTCATGTGCTAACTAATATATGGAACGAATACATTACAAGGGTCGTTGCGGAATGGGACCGGACAGACCGTTTTTAAAAAACCGGATTGGAGATGATATAAGAAACAGACTATATCAAGAAAAATCTGATTCAAGTCGGGAGAAAAGCTGAATTCCGCTTTAAAATGGAGAAAAATCATGTCTGAGTTTAAAGCGTCTGATGTACTGCTGTAAAATTAGTCTGGTTTCCTCACGAATTCCACTAAATCTAATATAAAACCCCAATCCAACTCAAACGCAGATTAACTAATTATCCAAATTTTTCAGCAACAATCATTTTCCCACAGTTTTTGCTTTTATTCCTTAAGTCTGTATCTTAAGGGTCATTTGCAGCAAAATCATAAGGGTTGGCAGATCTGGCCATGGTAGCCATATTGGACATCAGATTGATACTATCAGAGTGATACCCAGTTTCATTTAGGACCAACTATACATTACAAGAAGTCATGTAGTGAAAACCATGTGTTAATCTGACCATTATATTAAATACCTGAAGCAATAACAAGATTTTCAAGATGGTCAATGTGGCAGCCATTTTGAGCATCAAATCAGAGCCATTTTCATTTAAGGACAAACTTTTCATCATAAGAAGACTTTTAGTGAAAACCCCATGTTGATATGACCATCCATGTATGAGGAGTTGCTGTAACATTTTTTAAGCTGGCCCATGTTGTGGTAATATTTGATGTGCAAGCACACCATGTTCATCTAGGTGCAACTGACAACGGGATGAGTGTCTGTAGATTTCATGGCAATTCTCTAAGTAATTTAAAAGCAGCAGTGAAAAGAAACTTGTGCTAGTGAACAGGTTGATTGGTTGGTTGGTTGATTGTATTTGTATGGCGCACCAGCACTGTCAGGCTATTTAGCGCTATACAAAAGGTTATATCTTTGATCATTTACATGTGGTAAAAGGTTTCGTATCGACCAGCGATATGAAACCAAACAGTTGAAAGTAAAACGATAAGATGATAACGATAATAAAGAAATAAAGCTTCCCGATCAATGGGGTATATAAATGGTGTATGCTAATGAAGACAGATGAAACGTTATTAAAAATAAGGGATGGTATATACATCACATAAAACTGCTCAAGGTCATAGCATAAAAGCTACAACTTATAATAAATGTTTACTTCCTTCACAAATTCTATAATACAAGTCACCCTCACTGTATCAAAGAGCTCCCTTATGTCATGCACATTGTGATACTGATCGTGTGTAGGTTGGAGGTCACAATGCTCCATCATAAAATGCTTAACGGTGAATGGTTCATTGCAAGAAATGCACACTGGTGGGTCTTCTTCTTTTAGTATGTGGGTTATATAAGTATGACCAATTCAAATTCTTACAGTGACTACCTTCTCCCTACGAATGTTTTTGTAGGAAGGAGTCCATTCTCCTGCATGAAGTTTATTATCCACTGCATCATTCCATGATGCCTGCCACTTCTGATGTAAACATTCTTTGATCCTAGGTTCAAAATCAGTATACGGCATTTTAAAATCAGATGGTTCAAGGGATAGGGCCGTTTTAGCAGCGCGAACTGCTTTTTCATTACCTTTAATGCCAATATGGCTGGGTAACCAACAGTATACTATATTGTGGGAGGTACTCAGCTTAGTATTTTTGAGGAGAATATTGGTTAATAATGGGTTCTCCAGTTTTCTATTGTGTAGTGATTGAAGTACTGATAATGAGTCGGAGAAGATGCTGCTGTTTAAAATACGTTTGTTTTCAATAGATTGAAGAGCAAGGTCTACAACTCTGATTTCGGCTGATAAAATTGATCTAACAGGCAGATGACAGATAACAGACCATTTCATAAGTTCTTCTGGTCTATGACCAGTTGAGTTAATAAATATGTAAAGTTCAGGAAATAATTCAATCTGTATTTTTATGTATTCTATTTACCCAGCATCAACAATGACATTCCCATGATACAAGATTTAGCTCTGTTATGTATATCTATATTAAGTATGTTACTTTTCATGATTGAGAATGTCATTTAGAAAATAACATATTAAATACTAATTTTCTTTGTACATTGTGGGGTTATACTTGGGGATGAGGTCATGAACTTAGTAAACACAGTATAGCTTCAAGACAATGGGATGTGCTTTTAGTTGAATTAAACAGGTTGATGAGATGAGTTCAGGTCATGGGATTCCCCACAGAAAAATCCAGCTGACCATATTCTTGATTGGTTATCTGCTAGAAATTCAATCAAGATCTTGACCAAGTTAACAAGTTAGTGATTTCAAAAGGATTTATTCAAGCCTCATTTTGCTTTCTGTATTGCATCTTTGTTTCTCAAATAAGGGATAATTGACTGAAAATTATTTATTCACAGCATACTCATCAGTCCCAGTGGAGCAATTTAGTTAGGATCATTTGTGAGGATTTAATTTATTTATTTCAATTATTCACTAGAATTACAAAGTGCTCATAGTTTTGGATTTAGCAACTGTGCTGGAATTACTCTAAATTCATTTTAAAGATGTTTCGGATTATATCAATTTGATACATCAAAACTATTGGCACATCAGCAGAATAGATTTAACTTCATTCAGATTACCACTGGAATTCATTTGGTATACTCAATACTTTTGGACTTGTGATAGAACTTTAAGGACTATTTAGGATTTCATTCACCATACTGCAAGTTATTATTTTAATTTTTCACTTTCTATTTTACGGAAACAAATTATTTGTTCCATTTTAGCAAACTTGGTTTTCACTTTTTCATTACATATTTAAGACCATATAGTCATAACACTCATTTTTTCTTTAAAGGCAAGTAACAAAAAAAAAACAGTTCCACTATCCGTAACTGTCTATTTACCGACTCCTAGCCCTAGCCATGCTCTTAGCTTTTCTACGTTCAAATCTTTCTTCATCACTCATTGACTCAGTGCCTGAAGCAGAGGAAGTTGAGCTTGATCCTCCATGGAATGCTGCTCTTCGTCTGCAATGAGAAGGACATGTACATACACCCATAAAAAATACCTTTTGGCAAATCAAACAGTCCAGGACTGGGCTTACCCAGCTTTGCTATCTAGAAATGAAAGTTTATAATTTTTCTAAATAATGTAACCCGAATTAACTGGACTGATTAGATAACATAAAATCTGGTTAGATAAAAGATTGTCTGGATAACTTTTAATTGTGCAAAGTGCTCTCTTCTTCACCTTGATGACTCTGAAGTTGAGATATATAGTTGAACTGAACAAGATGCATACTGAGTTTAAACTTACACCACTTAATGGGGAGTGGATATATGTATGCATAATCAATGCAGCAGTCTAAAATTCCTCAATCACAAGGTCTGGGTTTAGAATATTATCTCAAGACCCACATGTTTTTTTTAAGCACTCAGAATTGATCCAACATTTTCCAAAGAGCTCAGTCCTGATAATGATATTATGATAGTGCCTTTCATTTGAAGTATACAATTTGCCCTTCCTTGTTATGAAAATGACAAGTACACCATATAAAACATAATATGTAATACACATTGCAAGACCAGTTTGATGTAACAAACCAGTTTTATTCAGACCCAAATGCCACAACTAGATTCAGCTGAAAGTCTGGGAACCTGGAATCAACATAAATAAAAAGCATGACTCCTGTCAATGTCCTACTTAATGCTTTATTCCTCCACAATTAAACTAGTGCTTTTATGTTTAATTTATAAAAGATAACAAGAGATTCTATTTTAAGATGGAGGATATATTTCTGTATAAGTACTTCCAAATAATGATCTTATTTTTGGTGAGTGTGTGTGTGTTTGGATTTTTAATGTATCCTTAACAATGATTCAGTCATATTGCTACAGTGCTGCAGTGTAGCAGTTTATAGTGATGTCTAGCACTTGGGCATCATGCCGCAGACAAGTAACATCATGTCCCTCCCAGTCACATTATCCTAACGCCAGGCCGACCATTCCTAGCACTGACCTCTTAATCCTGAGTGCCAACCATTTTTATAGGTCTTGGCTGGGGTTCTGACCCACGACCTCTTACATCCAAGGCAGATGCTCTAACCACTTAGGCCACTGGAGCTGTCTATTTTTGGTGATATAATGTCTAACAAATAACTAAACTAAAAATCAAATTCTCGTAATGCTTACAGATGGACGAGGGAGAGAAGGGACTACAAGAATTATAAGAGCATTCAATGTGTGAAAGAATATATGCATAGAAGATGATCACTCAATATATAGTTGAACATTAACATACTTTAATCAATATTGTTATTTACAAGTGCAACAAGAAAATTATCAATTTATTCCTGATATTTTTGTGCTTTTTTACAGTAGAGCTTTATATTTAAAAAAATTACATTTACATTAATAATGGTGAGGGTCCATTTTTGTTAATTTGACACTTAAAATTTTTCTTTCAGCAAAGATTTTGATTTTTTACATTTTACTTATAATGGGTCAATGGGTCAGACTTTGAATTTAAAACAATTAACCATAGAAAGTATATTACCAGCATGGCATCTCAACTCAAATGTATATTCAATGAAATATTCAAACAAGAAGCCCTCCCGAACAGACGAGTTTTTTATTATTTGCACTGCAAAAGGTTGTTTAATTTTTTTTGTCCAGTGATAGATTCATGTTGATCACTGTGGATTTAATGGTACACCAACACAGTAAAGCTATAGAGCACCACAAAATAGGTTATATGGGTTATATGAAGATTTATTTATCAAAAATGTTCATTACCAATGAGTGACATAAGTACAAAAACACACTGATGAGATGTTGAGGATAATGTATGAAGGTTCCTAATCAACAAGACATGTAAATGGTCTGTATAAAGAGTAATTAGATAATAAAAGATAAATTAGGGTGACTAACAGTACAAGTGTTGATTAAAGATAGGATTGCACATGAAAGCTCTATTTTAAAATAACCGTTAACTTCCTTAAAGAAATTTAAAATACAAGACACATTTACAATACCATTAAGTTCCTTCATGTGCTGAACATTGTACTAATCATTGCAAGCAGGTTAGAGATCAAAACAATCCATCAGGAAGAAACTTTTGGATAAATAATCCAATATCTATCAACATTCAAACTTTTCAGGCAAGATAACTCTTCAACTATAAGAACTGTTCTAGAATTATGGGGGTAGGGGGCCCGAGTAGGTCTGTACAGGGTTTAACAGCATGTCATCACAATACTGTCAAAGTCCTAAAGGGAGGGGGGTTTTGCAGACTGAAAGGTACATCACTTAATTAAGGCCTGTGATGGATAATCCAGGCTGCTGCTCTACTTGTAAGACCTTAACCAGTCCAAATAAAACATGATAGGTATTGGGGTCTTTGAACATGTGCCTTCCAACCACTATTTCCTTCAACACAATTAACTCTGAATCACGATTCAAAGTCTGTATACCTGAAATTTGTCCTCCTATGTGCTGGAGACATGTAAGATTGGTGTTTTTTCTTCCTCCTTACTGGGGAATGGGGAGTTGTTTCATTGAAAACATGACGTCTCCGAAATTTTGGCTCTGAAAAAAACAGATGGGCATATAGTTTTCTGAAATATGTTGGAGGGCATAAATCTTTAATTTGTGTCATGGGTTTTCATCATGTAAGGAGACAGATACAAAATCTATTATAATGGTCAGGAAATAAACCCAGTTTTTCTGTCTCATGATCAGACAAATATACACCTAGACCAAAAGGTCCAGAAAAGTATGGCTGGTTAATTGGTTAGTATGTGGCTTCATATATCAAAACTGCTATAAATCCCTACCCCTCCCACCATTTCACTTTGAAAACTGTCCTTGAGTGAAACCAAGAATCACATCTATGAGCATTTCGCCTGCCTAAAGGCATGTATACAAACCATTAGACCATAAGCAGACCTGCCAACCCTGATGAGTCCGTCTCAGTAAGGCAGTTGATTTTTTTCCGCAAGATTGACCAGTTTTCAGTAAGGTGTAACAAAATATCACACACTGCTATTGTAAAGCCGCAAAACATAATTAAAAGTTCGGTATATGAACATGCAGCGACGGTAAACTTTACATTCAACTGAAAAGTTTGTAAAGTACACGCAGACTTTATTTACCACTAGTACGGTTGCACAAAATTTAGTTCCAAACCCTATGCAGCTCAGTGGCTTGTTGCTATCTCTCAACTTGACGTAATTCTTGGGAATTCTTTTTTACATTTCACGTGACGACAGCAATCATACCTCCCGCCACGAGACAAACTCAAATTGGCACATGATGACCAGTACACGTAATTGTGTCCCTTCCAGCTTTATTCAAAAGAATCTGAATATTCCTTTATAGTCTTCAGTGTTGATTATTAATACTTTTCAAGAGGCTTATTCCATTTTGTCTTAAACATGCATCGCTTGCTGGATGCTATTTAAAAAATTTTTTATAACCAACAGTTTGATCATGCAGATGCTTTGCATGAACAAATAGGTGCAGTTTAAAGTGTCTGAGGTACCACATTAAAGTTAGTCTGGTTCCCTGACTAATTTCACTAATTCTGATATGAAACCCATATCCAAATCAAACACGGATGAACCACTTATCCGGATTTTCTAGCAGCAATCATTTTTCCGTAGTTTTTGCTTGTATGCTGTAAGACCGCATTTTAAGGGTAATTTTCATACGACTTGCGGCAAAATCGTAAGGGTTGGCAGGTCTGCATAAAGTCTGGACCAGCAAGGCTAGTTATTAAGTGACTTTACATACCCCTACAAGCTGTATGCCTGGGTCTAAACTGAAATCCCTGACAATTAAATCTATCCTTATTATACTCTACATGTAAACTGTCAGCATATCAGAAACCGGTAATACCAGAGTCTCCCTCTCCCTGTACTTCATCAACCAAGGCTGTTACAACAGAACATACATCAGGGTTAAAGTCCTACTATGCAGTGAAGAAACAATGCCAGATTCTTTTCCAATGTTGATTTAATACAATTTGCTGTACTGTAATTGTTTTTATCTATTCAAGGTCTTTAGTCACCAAAACATGAATTTTCTTTGGGGGTGGGGGAGGCTAATTTTAATCATCAACTATTTACCTGCTATTATTGTATTGCTTTTGTTTTCCAAGAATCTAGTTTCCAATCCATGCTAGATGTATCTATCTCTAAGGTGTATTGGCAGGCCAGAATTAAAATATACATGATCCCATTCTGACACTTACAGAATACTATCCTCTTTTGGCTTGGACATAGAAGCAGGGTGGGAGGAGGTTATCTTTGCAATAGAAGCAGATAAGCAATGCAAAACTTAACTTAATTTTAACTCCGCCCCCAACAACATTTTAATCATAGCATTGCATTACCTGCTACTATTACATTGCTGAATTACCAGTAAGCTCAGATGCTCATGGTTCATACAGGTAAAATATGAAAAAATTCAAGGACTTTTCAAGGACTTTATTTTGATTTTCAAGGAGTCTTATATCTGAACTCACCATAGATATCTACATTTGGAACATCCTTCAGACTGACTTGTGGCTCATGTGACTGCATTTTCCTCTCCCAATAAAGTTCACTAACATAGGTACAATAAACAAAAAAGTCAAACTAACAAAAAGTTTATTAACAAGTTCTTCCTCTGTACTTAATTTCTCTTCAGCTCCTTGATCTTAGCATCCAGCTTACTGCAAAGACCTTCATAAATTCCAAGTTTCTCCTCAGCTCCTTTTCTATTAGCATTGGCCTGTGCAAGAAGTTGCCACTTTAGTGTCTTTTCTGCTTTTAAAGACAGTTCATCTGCTTTTTTCACAAGTATGTCATAATCTAATCTGGCCTGCTTTTTTCTTCTTTTTAGTTCTTCAATGTCATCAAGAACATGCTTTCTTTTCCTCTGCCCAGACTCAGACTGCTTCTTTTCCCTCTCCTTCTCTAAATATTTTTCATACTTCTGTCTTGCTGAAGCTGCACTTACAAGAAGCTGATTGGTGATTGGAACATTCAGTACTCCTCCCACATTTCTAACATAATCACATATGATTATCTGTGCAACCACACTCTGCCCCTTAAAATTTTCACACTCTACTTCCTTGTTCACAGAAAAGCCATGCTCTGCTGTTGCTTGTCCATGGGAGAGGGTCAATAGGAGCTTAACAATCTCCAGCAGCTTCCCATACCTAGCATCTGACATGTGCTCAACAAAAAATTTGTCCAGTCTATCCTTGTATGGATCAAAGCCTCTAAACTTATCAGTAGCAATAACTATTATACCGTCAAGAAGGTCATTATATTGTTGCAGGATGACTTCACCATCAAGCACATTGATTTTGTTGCAATAATCAACTTCGTAAGTTTCTTAAAGTTGTCCCTGCTGAGATTTGTATGTCTGGCCATTTCCCTTGGACACAAAGATACCATATTTCTGCCCAAAGAATAAGTGACTGGGGATTTCACAGTAATCTTTTTCAACACTTCAATCACAAATGCCATACTTTCCATTCTGAACTCCATTACTTCCTTTTCACTCATGGTTGCACTTTTCTTCATCTAGTAAACCGGTGTCCACATTCTTGTATTTCAAAAGATTGGTCTTCTCTAAATCTATCCTTAGCAACTTTTCTGGTGTGGTTGCCTGGTCCAAAACTTCAGGCTTGACAACTTTCCACATCAAGCATTTGATGACTGTAGTCAAGTCATCCACCATAAAAGGCATCATGGGCTTATCTGTTTGGTAGTTAGCCAGGAAGGGCTGCAATATGGTTGCAATGAAAGAAAAAAAACTCTAGCTTTGCTCTGATTAGCTTGTCCTTCACTGCTTGACTTACTACATCAAATGATTTGTTGGTAGGTTTAGGTAACTGTTTTGACTGAACCTTCTTGACATAAAGTTCAACTGAATCCCACACCTGCAATGCTCGCTGGGAAACGGGTACATTTTCTAACCATCTATGGTCTACAAATTTTAGTGGCATGATTGTATTGCCAGCCAATTTCTGGTAATCTTCTCTCATGGCAGGTGAATCTTTAAAAAGATAGTACAGACTGTGCAGAAGTGAAGTGATTCCCCATTCTGAAACAAGTGCACCTGCCTTAAATGCATTATGCAAAGTATGCAGTCCACATGAGCCAATATTAATTAAATCATGGCCATAGTCTGTATTTATTTGGCTTTGAATAATGTCTAAAACTTTCAAATTCACATTGGGCCCGTCCATACTTATCTGCACCACGTTGTGGATATTCAAGTGGTTCATTGTTTCTTCTCTGAAATGATCAACTATGTCATCAGCTGTAGCATGGCCTGCAATCAGAGAGGATAAATACATATAAATCTTTACCAACTACCTGGGTCCATGCTAAGTAATAACTAATGTACAAAGTGTCAATTTATTTGTTTTTAGTTCATGCACTTCATTATATATGTGTGTATGATTAATGCTCATTTAGTTTATTTTTTTTATTCACCTATCTTTAGTAATTCCAAGGTAAATGTGAATGCAATCAATACTTCTAAACTTGACAGCTGATGAAAAAAATTAAAAGAAACTAAATATAAAAATAAAATAAAAATAACAATAATAAACAATATACTTACCTCAAAACTGTGATCCCAAGTATCTGGTCACAACCTGGTTTGCCCCACCATCCCAGAATCTGACACGTATGTCCATCTGCTTCTCTTGCATTTTCTTGTTCAAGGATTCATCAAACAGAATCACAAACACACCAGTGACACTTGATAGAATTAACTGTTTAAACTGTTTTGCAATGCCAAAAACATAAAAGTAAGATGTTTTCCTTTCTGCATACGAAAATTTTGCAGCCAGAGCACTGTCTGGGACATAGCAGGAAAAACGTTAGCAATATGTTCATTTGATTTGTAGGATGCATGTGTGACCACAGTATGCAATGTCCATAAAATTTCTGACTTCAGAACATCGTTCTTGGAAAGGAAGTTGGAAATATTTGCAGATGCTGTGTGGTTGAAGATGCATCAGATGGGGGTGAGGATAACATCAATCCCATCATTAATTTATCAGAATGCAACTCTGTCTTAGATATAATGTCAGTGTCTCTGGCACAAGTCTTGATTTTGTCTGTTTTTATTCCAAAATAATCCAAACTCATTGCTGACACTGACGCTTCACTTTTCCAGTGTTTTGCACCTTTATGGTGTGATTTAAGGGCACTCTCACCCATAGCTCCGATGTCTGTAACTTTGTTGCACACACAACACAAAGCTTTATGTCTGTCCTGGGTCTCCTTGACCAACTTATAGGAGCCTTTCCATTCACGATTAAAAACACACTTCCCTGGCAGCATTTTCATGTAGAAACCAAGGCCACGAGGTGCGATGTAAGAAAAAGAAAGCCGCCATATTGCTATTCCCACAATGATGCTAAATGGAAATCTTGAGTAATCTCCCTTTCCTTAGTTACTGACCAAGCCACAGAAAGTAAAAGGCATACAGTAGATCGGACATTTTCTGCAATTTTTCCACCGAGGTTTCATTTTTTAAAAAAAATTTGGTCTTTTATTTTCTTAAAAATTCAAGCATGTTTTAAGGATTTTTGCTCATTTTCAAGCACTTTTTAAGGACTTTTTCCATCTGACATTAAAAATAAGCACTTTTCAAGAGGATTTTCAAAAAATAAGCACTTTTCATCCAGCAGTTGAAAATTCAAATACTTTTCAGATCTGTGCGAACCCTGGAGGCCTCAACAAATCTGGTACAGAAAATCACTACTTGTACCTATATTAGGAGTGTTCACTCCTGTAAGCTGATAGAAGTTTCGGCAATCTTCTGTCATATCCAAAGATAAGGTTGTGTTTAAAACCCCATGGAATCATGGTGATCCAGTTATCTTAAAACATAGAAACAGTATGGCTATCAATGATAAATTGTCAAAGGCACTGAAAAGATTTTTGATACAATGGAATAATATATTAATGCAGGTTTGGGATGGATTCAAGAGATCAATGGTAGTTCATCTTCATACCTCCCCAAACATTCCATTACCAGACCAGCCAACCGTAACGAGTCTGTTTCAGTAAGGCAGTTGATTTTTTTCTGTAAGACTGACCAGTTTTCAGTAAGGTGTAACAAAATAACAATAACTGCTACTGTAAAGCTGGAAAATGTAATTAGAAGTTCGACACAGTGACGATAAACATATGTTCATCTGAAAAGTTTCTAAGTACACATAGACTTTATTTACCACTAGTACAGTTGCACAAACTTTAGTTCCAAACCCTATGCAGCTCAATGGCTTGTTGCTATCTCTCAACTTAGCGTAATTCTTGGAAATTCTTTCTCCATTTCACATGACGACGGCAATCATATCTCCCGCCATGAGACATACTCGAATGGGCATGTGATGTCCAATAAACGTAATTGTGGCCTGTCCAGCTTTTATTCACAACAATCTGAATACTCTTTTATTCTTCGGTGTTGATTATTAACACATTTTTAGAAGCTTATTTTTTCCTTTAGTCTTAAACATGCATCACTTTCTGGATGCCATTTTAAAAAAATTCTTTAATCAACAGTTTTATCATGCAGACATTTTGGATGAATAAACAGGTGCAGTTTAAAGCATCTTGGGTGCTGCTGTCAAGTTGGTCTGGTTCTCTGACTAATTTCACTAATTCTAATATGAAACCCAGATCCAAATCAAACACAGATGAACCACTTATCCGGATTTTTCGGCAGCAATCTTTGTTCTGTAGTTTTTGCTTGAATGCCATAAGTCCGTATTTTAAGGGTAATTTCCGTAAGACTCACAGCAAACCCGTAAGGGTTCGCAGGTCTGCATTACAAAGATTGAGTTACATAGCAACAAGAAAGTATGTTTCACCATGATTAGTAATAAATGTGAAAAAGAATGACAACCAATGCTTTGAATGGTCACTCGAGACCAGATTACATCCTGACAGTAGCAACACAGATCAGCAGCAGAAATATCAACAACACTTAAGTAAACTCAGTTCTGACGATACAGAATTTCCAGTACAAGTTACCAAGGCCTTACTCAATATGTTTGATGCACATAACCTCAGCATTCCCATTAATGTGTGCTCTTGGAATAATGGCATCTATGAGCTTGCATTATTGTTGTAGGGTTTAATGTCATTTTCCAGCACAAGATAGGCTATACATGGCAGCCAGTATTAATGGTGGAGGAAGAACCCAGGAAACCCTGGAAAGAACCACCAACCCACGAGAAACTACTCGCAAGCTTTCTCACATACCAACATTGGCCGAACCAGAGACTCGAACCCACACAGACAGAGGTGAGATGGTAATGATCCGTAACGGTGAGCGCTTTAGACCACTCGGCCCAAGCTTGCGTTGTAACCATATGTACAAAATAAAAATTCACATAGGCAGATAAAAATTGATCTGCTGTTGCTAAGCAACATGAATGGTTCAGAGTCATTATTGCATTATGTACTAATAAAGAATCTTTCCCGGTTACTTAACCGATGCAGCAAGTAAAGGAAAATATTTCCATGCAGACATTGCTTGCATCTATTCACCGCACAACAGATGATTGACAACTTTTAGAGTAGTGGAAGAAAAGGAGCATACAAGCATGTTTGAATATTCCTTTTTATTTTTGTGTACTATTAAAACTTTTTAAAAGGTTTACTGTCCGTCCTGAAAATCTATTGCTTGTTGGATGCCATTTTTAAAAAAAATAAGCAACAGCTTGATCATACAGACGTTTCTCATCACACAATAGGTGCAGTTTAGAATGTCCAAGGTACTCCTGTAAAGTTAGTCTGGTTTCCCGACCAACCCCACTGAATCTAATATGAAAATCAAATCAAACACAGACAAGCCAGAATCCAGCGTTTACTACAATAATATTTCCGTAATTAGTGCTTTTATTCATTAACTCCATATTTTAAGGGTCATTTCCGTAAGACGTACAACAAAATCGTAAGGGTTGGCAGGTATGGTTATGATATATAACTGGCTAATGTTTCACAAAACATCTTCAGGCCATGGTATATACTTGAGCAAAGTTTCATTAAAATAACATCAGTGATTCAAAACTTGTACTGCAGACAAGTATGCAAGTCACAGAATTTAAATTTTCTTTTGCCACAACCTTGACTTTGAGGCAGAAAGAATAGTTATGGCAAACAACACAACATGTAGTCATAACATAATTGGGTAAAGTTTCAAAGTTTTTCAACATCTATTACAATAGCCCAAACAAGCATATGTTGACAGGTTGACAGACAGATGAACAGAGGGATTGATGCCAAACATGGGCATACACAAATAGATGCCTAAAATGAGATAATGAGGGAGAGGAACCTGACAATATGAAAGTGGAGTCCATACAAAATGATACAATTATACTGCTCACCTGAACAAAGTTTTTAGTAGTCTACAGCAGCCACTGTTAATACTGATCAGGCAAAGAATACATTCCAACTAAAGTAATTCTGAAAATGAGACGTTACCCCCATGACAAGACATAAAAGATATAAAACAATTTTTAAAAAATATTATTTTCTATGATACATGACTATAAGTGCTTTCTAAAGATTTTCTTAAAATCTGCATCAATAGGTATTACAGTAAACCTGATCAGAACAAACTCCCATCTGCAAACATGATGACAGTGCACAGATCGATCTCTCTATATAATGTGAACATTAGTGACCCAGTGTTAAATGCAACCAGCAGCCATGATTTGTTGGCAAAGTATCTGGTATTTGACTAGTTGGGCTAAAATTGTCCAACTTGTTCCACTAGCAAGACTGTTTCTTACTCTGGATTAAGCTACAATACAAAAAATATAGAAAAGAAACGACTCTCACAAAAGAATTATCCAGGAGCAAGGTGATGTTCTGATCTGTACATGTTTAAGTGATGACCACAGTAGTAAGGCAATCCATCAATAACTGTAGGACTGGTTGTGTTCACGAGTTCTGAATGAACAAACGGTTACGAAGAATACTATAATACCCCCACTCCCTGCATTAGTGGCAGGTTATAAAATTAATGGTTATTTACATTATCATAAAACTGGTATCTAGTGTATTAGATAATGTCACATAAACATTTCATAAAAGAGCATGCTGACCTATTGGAGCTGACTCGTAGAGTTTTGTTTTAGGTTTATGCTCCCTGAGATTGTATGAGCGAGAATTCTCTTTTTCTTCCTCCTCCTCTTCTTCCTCGTCTTCAGCTTCGTCTACAAATAGAAAACAAAGATGAAAAAATTAGTGAATTTCAAAAAGAACTATACAGGCATGTAAAAAGGCAGACATCTTGAATCAGCTAAACAAGAGCACGACCTCATCCAAAGGGACTTGTGCTCTAATGCCAAAAATGAAATTCTAGGAATTCAAGACATCACTATTTCTTTTTTGTAACTTCTGAGTGTTGAAACCATCTCTAATATTCTTGAACAAAAAGATGTTTAAACTAGCTGCGGTGGTGACCATATAAGACGTAAGATAGGTACCATTTTCATTTCAAACAAACTAGATCACATTAGAAGACTTTAAACTTTAAAGTACTGAATATTTTTGTAACACAAGATCAGTGCTGGTTCAGAAGAGAAACGGAAACTGCACTCTCCTTTAAAATGCCTATAATTTAACTACTGTACATAATAGATGCACAAACCTTAACATTATTAAAGAAAGAAGTCACATATGTAACTTTATATTTACAATTACAGGTGCAAATACAGGTAAATATTCAGACTATCTTTGTATTTCATCTGTATTTCTTTATCTTTTTTAATGAAAAAGTTTAAATATATTTTTAAAAATACTCTGTTCTTTTGTGGGCTCTATCTTTAATGAGTTAATGAGCATCCAGTGAAGGAACAACACAAATTTATACCCCTTAGGCTGTTGTCAAGAAATGCCCCATTTATTCTCTGCTGTACATAAAGATTCATTTCATCTATGACCAGATGCAAGAAATCCTAATACAAAAATAGCCTTAAATGGCCATAGGTTTGATATTCTCTATTATAAATATGATTGAACAGGGAATTGCCTAGCATGTCATCAATTTTGGTCTATCCAGCATGTATTCAATATCATTTTATGGCTAAGAATCACTCACTGGCAATTCCAGTAACACTTTTACAGTTCAAATAATCTCATATGCTTCAAAACTTTCAAAATCATCATCGCTGTCATCAGTATCTCCTTAATCAAATCATCATCTGAAGATAAACCATGTTCGATGTCTGCCATTTTGAATTTTTAGGAAGTGCCTATAATTAACATGCATTTGTAAAACTTCTTTGACGAATATAAAATTAATACTATAACAATAACTGTTCCAGGGCCCAATTTACCTAATTAAGTTTCACAACCATTCATGTAAAGCCAAAAAGTACCAGGATATATAAACAGTTGCTTGCCTGAAAAATGACTTAAGCAGCAACAAGCAGTACAAGACCTCTGCTGGCAGCATGAATTATGTCATCACTAGCACTTCAAGGGTTAAGCAAAATCCCATGCCAATAGGACACCATTTTCATTTAGGACAAACTAAATATTGCAAGAAGTCTGTTGGTGGAAACATTGTTGATTTGACCATCAGTTTTGGAAGAGTGTGTGTGTGTGTGTGTGATTTGGACTTTTAACAAAGCTTTAACAATTTTTCAGTCATATCGCTATGATGTCGGCAGTGTGGCAGTTTATAGTGATGTCTAGCACTGAGGCATCATGCCACAGACATGAAGCATGATGTCCCACCCAGTCTCATTATCCTGACACCAGGCTGACCAGTCCTAACACTAATCTCTTAATGCTATGTGCCAAGTGATGCAGCTGTTAGTACTGTTTTTGTAAGTCTTTGGTATGACTCGGCCAGAGATCGAATCCATGACCTCCAGCATCAGAAGTGGACACTCTAGTCACTAGGCCACCAGAGTCGTCCAGTTTTGGAAGAGTAGCAATAACAAGATTTTCAAGATTGGTGCAATCATGACCATACTCGAGCTTAGATCGGCACCATTTTCATTTAGGAGCAACTAGATATCATCTTCCAATAGCTATCCAATGTCAATATGACTTTCCATTTAGGAAGAGTAGCAACAAGGTTTTCAAAAATGCAAGACCCACCATCATGGTATATCATTCAGGAACAGTAACCTTTAAGTGTCAAAGATTTAAAGCCCAACTGGCTGATTCTTCTGAAGAAAACAGTTATACAGTAACTTAAGATGCAAAACAGATTTCCATATGAGGGTCATGTGGTCATCTTCTAGAACAATGTATAAACTATTTACATGCCTAACATCACGTATTCTCAGTATAGCCTTAACTGAAATCAGTGGTTCTTACTCTGGGAAAACATTAAAAAAAATGGTTGTTTACTAGAAACCTTACTAATTCCGAATCAAGGTCAGCAACTAGATACAATGTTTCCACTACTGGTTGTTTATCAGGTCAAACAAAACTGAACTGAATTTCTAAAAAAAATATCAAATCGAGTAGACAAAGTTATCATTACAATAACATGTAATGGAATAAAAAGATTTAAAACTAACAAAGAAATAATTAAATTACATATACATAACAGTTACAAAAAATAAACAAAATGCTTACTTGATAAAATGAAAAAAACTAATCTTGTATTGTTTTCGGTTATGCCTCTATTTATTAAAAGCCAAAATATATCCACAAATATCTTATATGTAGTGTATGCATCCATACTGTAGTGTGTAACGCTTGTACTCCATGGTTTCAATATGTTATGAGGCTGAAAACTGGATCCAACAAAATCGCAAATATATGAGAGACACACAGACAGAGACAGAGAGTGGGGAGAGAGATGGACATTGGAGAGAGAGAGAGAGAGAGAGAGAGAGAGAGAGAGAGAGAGAGAGCAAACTCAACTGATTGCTTGAAGGCATATACTATTTATGCATCACAAGGTGTAAGGTGTAAAAGAACCAAGACTGGATTATGTGCACATTACCTGCATGACATCAATGTCCGTTAGTATCCATTAAGATTACAGATGGCAAACAAAGAGAAGCCCAGGTAGTGAATAACACTACTGGTAACAAGCAATAAACTCACTGTTTGACTTTACCGGCAAGACATCAAATATAAAGGCTATTTTATTACAAATCAAGCTGAGCCCAGAAGCTGACTTTGGATTCTTTAAAGTGTGCAGATTTTTAAAAAGATATATACAGTGTCAACCAACATAGGGAAGCCAACTTTGCTTCTTTTCTACCAGTATTCACAGAATTTTTGAAAATAAAACAACTGAGCAGTTTTAAAAGCAACACAATGAAGTGCTTCATGGAGGGAAATTGATGATCCAGCGACTCCCAGAAGATCTGGAGGAGAAACTTAAATTGTTCCATGAATTTGTGAAGACCAAATGGGTAAAAGATGATTTCACCAACAATAAGATCATTAACACAGATGAAACTCCAGTATGCTTTCATCTCATACCTGGACACACTGTTGCTAAGGAGGAGTTTAAACATGTGAGAACTTGCACAACTGGTGTAGATAAAAAAATCTATCTTTAGTTCTTGCAGTTTCTGCAGCAGGAGAAGCATTGCTGCCAATGAAAATTTTTCATGGCATAAGGGAGTTAAGAAATATTCATGCACTGAAAGGATGGATCATAATGTACAAGAGATGGGTTGGATTGATGAGGTGATGCTTCAGCACATTAAAGAGCTTTATCCCAAGAACACAGTTTAATATTTTTTTTTTAAATTAATTTAAATTTGAGAGCATTTTCTGACATACTTTTCTAACCGTTTAAAAGGCATCACACAATTTAGGACTTGAAAACAGATTTGTCACAGAATATACAGTGCACAAATAAAATTGATTTCAAAATTAATTTATAGTGTCCCCAACTATATGGTAAATACAGTCATTTATTTAGGACCAACCAGACATTATAAGCCTTCTGGAACATTCAGATCAAGAGAAATAACACCAAGTAATTATCAAGATGAGAGCCATGGTGGTCACATTTGACATAAGATTGGCATCATATTCATTTAGGCAAGGATGGTGCTGTGTTATCACCAAAACAAATCACCAACCTGAATACTTTGTCACCAATTTTTTTAAAATGTTGCTATTTTCATAATATAGTACTACATATATATTTTGAAATCATTGGGACTAGGGTAATATTGTCGACATGAGCTAGTAAATTAACCGTTTCAACCCTTGTTATTGATAAAAGTCACTTGTTTCTGAATCTGACATATTTGTAATATATCTTGCTCCAATAAAATTGACTGATTGACAAGGAAATATGCAGAGTAGTCAACATGCTATGTTTATTTCACTAGGTTTAAAACAGAACCACTCCGGTGGCCTAGTGGTTAGAGCATCTGCCTCAGATGCGGGAGGCTGCGGGTTCAATCCCTGGCCAAGTAATACCAAAGACTTTACAAAATGGTACTAACAGCTGCCTCGCTTGGCACTCAGCATTAAGAGGTTAGTGTTACGACTGGTCAGCCTGGTGTCAGGATAATGTGACTGGGTGGGACACCATGCTACATGTTTGTGGCATGATGCCCCAGTGCTAGACATCACTATAAACTGTCATACTGCAGACATTATTGCGATATGACTGAAAAATTGTTAAAGCTACGTTAAAAATCTAAATCACACACACACACACGGTTTAAAACAGCCATGGAAAGGAAATGGAAGCTCGAACAGTTTTAGGAAAACTGTACAAATCAGCATCATATATTGAGGGCTGTTCCATTAAAACATCCATGGGACCTGGGGAAAGCACTTTTAAAAGCATATATGCCAGGGTAGTTTGGTTTCAAAATTGCTTCTGTCAAAGGCTGTTTATTCAATAAAATCGCTTCTATAGCTGGTTGAAATAACTGGTTCGGGAGGTCTATCTAAAAGTGCAAGCTAAACGTAATCAAAAACTTCCACTTTAGATATCCAGTAATCAATTTCATTATTTTATGTTACGCATGCTGTATTTGTTGCCCATCAAGGGTATTTCCATTTTGATTACTTCGAACAGACACAGACTGTAAACATCACTGGTCAGCAATAAATAGGTCAGGGAAAGCCTACCACATGACCCTGCGTTTCTAGTTTTACTAATGACAAAGTGAATATCTATTTTCTTGATCGTAAGGAAAACTAGCCAATTTCTGAATAAATCTCCTTACAAAATGAAAGTATAAATTCTGCGTTCACATTAATTTTAGTCTCGTGAGACTTGGTTTGCATCATTCGGATCCAATACAATGCATGCTGCAAAAAGAACCAAATGTAGCCGTATTGTTATTTCTGTTATTTCTTCAGCAAGCTAATCAGAAAGTGTTAAAAGACTAGTGAAATTCCATTTATTCAATCATTATGAACATTGTTGTCATAGACATTCATTTCTGTCAGTCAAAAGCCATTATAACAACACATACTTATTTTCATCCAACTAACTCAAGATGACCGACATGCACAAAACTGGCGAGGGGCAGATTTCACTTAGTTACCTTGTGTTAATTAATTGAAGGGACAGAAACGAATACTTGTGTGTCATGGAGTCTCCGTTTAACTCTAACATGTAATCATTCCAAGTCCAGTTCCAAAAGATAATTCTGATGTTTTGGAATGCAGCTTCTAAAACATTTGACTATTTAACGGTTATCAGAGGAAAAATCAGATTGATGGCACTTTAAAGCTGGAATGGAAGAAGAGCAGAGCACAATAACACTGGCATCACCGTTGTATGTCGGTATGAAGTATCTTATGTGACACTTTAAATGAACTAGTTTCAAGGATTCAGTTGCATTAATTTTGTTTAATTACTGTGACAGTTTACAAGAAATCTCGGAACTACTGTAATAAATGTCAACATATGGAAAGGAAGTTAAAGTTATAGAACAAAAATAACAGCCAGTAGTGTGTGTGCGTGTGTGTGTCTGTGTGTGTGTCTGTGTGATTTAGATTTTTAACATAGCTTTCACAATTTTTCAGTCATATCGCTACGATGTCTGCAGTATGGCAGTTTATAGTGGTGTCTAGCACTGGGGCATCATGCCGTAGACATGTAGCATGATGTCCCACCCAGTCACATTATAATGACACCACGCCAACCAGTCCTAACACTAACCTCTTAATGCTGAGCGCCTAGCAAGGCAGCTGTTAGTACCATTTTTGAAAGTCTTTGGTATGACTCGGCCAGGGTTCGAACCCACAACCTCCCACATTTGAGGCGGAGGCTCTACCACAAGGCCACCGGAGCAGTGCGCTGGTAGTTTGAAGCATTGTATCTTTTGCTGACCTAGATTCAGAACCAGTGTCAAATTTGATGTAAAGAACTTTTTTTTGTTATTCATTTCTACAGTAAAAATATTTGACTTTAGCTTAGGCTATACTAGAGTATGTGATAAATGCCATGTAACATATTTACGTTGTTCTGTAGGTGATCATGTGACCCCATCTGGGAATCTGTTTTGCGTTTTAGATAGGTTTAACACTCATGTTATGATAAGAATCAAGCCAGTTGTCTTAAACCTTTGAAGCTCAAAGGTGTTTTGTTGTGACCAGTTTTGAGTTGAATTTTTCTGTTGTTTGGAATTAATAATTTATTTATCCTGGAAAATACTAGTGCTCATCAGAATTCTTGGACAAAGACATTTATTGGAAATTATTCAGAAATTCTAAACTGGAATATTATTTCTTTGTGATTCAACAAAGAAATGTTGACACATCAGGACAAAGCAGACCATCGAAGACGTCATCGCCTTCCATCTTGGAATTTCATCGGGATTTGAACTGTGATTCATTTAGGACTTTTTTTATAGATAAGACTTATATTTCTTAATTCTTGGATTAATTTGGATTAGATTCATAAAAAGTAAGTCTTTTTTCTTATTTTTACCTTGTTTTTCTAGGGAAATAAATTATTTGTTAAATTTTACAAAGCTTGTTGGCTTCACTCTTTTCTTGTTACTTTTGAACGAGCCTAAGGCACAGAACAATTATTACAACTCTCTGCTTAGTGTCCAGCCATCTCATTTTCTCCACAAAATTTAAGCACAATGATACCATAGTGGCAAGTTGAATTAAACATCATTGTCTGAATGTTTAGATTTTCTCTATGTGCATGTTGCTAAACATTTGGACAGTACACAAATTTGGGGGTATTTTTATCACCTCAAAAATATACATAACATACAACATAATTGCTGCTTTACGCTCCATGCCTAGTTTTTATTCACTTGAATAATTTTTATAATGAATGCACTAGTGGTCGTTTTCAAGTTCACACATGTTGGTTTTATTCATTTGAATAATTTTTATAATGAATGCACTAGTGGCCATTTTTGAGTTCACACATGTTAGTTTCAGTGTGAATCTTTTGTTGTCTTTGGATTAAACTTTGTTTTGTTGGGGACTGTCCATTTTGCATGTACACACTGGGGGGGGGGTTGCAGTTTGAATATTTGTGCATGTGGGGATAGGACCAAGTAGTACATGCACACCTAATGACAAAAACTTTATTAAAGTTACAATAAAACCTATTTGCATTAGCCAACAACAAACAACTGATAGTATTAAAGTTACAATAAAACCTATCTGCATTAGCCAACAACAACTGATAGTATTAGAGTTACAATAAAACATATTTGCGTTAGTCAACAACAACTGATATTATTTGCACACCTTCCAATCTGTACCCCCTTACCAATTTTAAAAATGAAACTCCTCCAGAAAAGAAGTTATAAATAAGTGCAGTACATCATTTTCAAATGGCCAATGAGAGTGCAGTCAACCATGCTGTGTACTGCACTTGCATCTTATGCAGGTCTAATCATGGCTATACAAGCTGAGCGAAATGGGTGAGAAGTGTCTTCACTTGTAGTTTTTGTTATAGTACATATATAACTGATAAGCAAATTTGTAAGCAACGACTGGTAGATTAGCCCCTGTGCTCCTTTCTGGTTTCCAGGATGGATGATGCATGGCAGTCAAAACTGCCATCTGCATCCAGTATTTGCAATGTACAGTTTAATATTTTTAGAAATAATGAACAAATTAAAATGAAACTCCAAAATTTATGGAATTGGTGAGATTATCAATCACAGTGAATGTACACATCTGTTGCCTGAAAACAGGGACTTGCTCATGCAAATATGGAGACCATGTTACTAAAGAAACTCCTGTCTGATTCAAAATGCAAACAAACTGACAGTGTTAAACGACGGGTACTAAGCAAATGCATACATACACACTGGGGATGGGTTAGAAAAAAGCACACCAATGGGGGGAATGACTTTTCATATGTACTAAACGGACAGCCCCTTATCCTCACTTAGAACAATAACTCGTATTAGGCCAGCAATGATGATGAGACAAAATAGTTTTAGTCCTCTGTTTTTTTTAAATGTTAAGACTGGAATGGTTGCATGAAATTTTAATTACTTTTGTACAAAATTACTATAGTTTATTTTATTTTAGATAGTACAAAATGCCAACATGGGCAAGGCAATTTATTCCAATGTCCTGGTGCTAAATCACTAAATAACCAAATAGTTTCAGCCCTCAGCAGTGAAATAGAAGAAATGGTTTTATCTAAGATTCATGGAAACTTTGTTTGGTCAGTAGAGTGTGCTTCCCTCTGAAACACTTTTTTTTTTAAAGTTTCAAAATATAGCTGTTCCTTCTGTCATAGCCTAGATTACATTTTATTGCTTTTTTTCAGACAGAAATCCTAAAAAGTGTCAGTATTGTTATATCAAGCAACATTGTGGTGGACCAATTGGTGACTTTACTACAAACCAACTTCTATTCATGTTGACAAATAAGATACAAAAGCTGAACTTAAGGTAACAAAGGAAGAAACTGCCATCAACGATGCAAGCACTGCTCTTAAAAAACGGCCACCAAATAGAGTTCAGTACTTGATGTAAAATGGAGTAATCCAGAAAGTAGCCAAGAAGTACAAAGTCAATTATTTAGGTGATATTACTAAATTGTAAAAAATATCATAAATTTTCTTTTGAAGAATTTCCTGTTAAAAATTTTATGATAAAAATTGGTATGTGTATGCATCTCAACAAACGTCTGTATGGTATTACTCTGATTGCACTACTAATCCAATCGGTGAGGGGATTCATGTTTATAATACAAAGATGTTGACAGAGTTTCCTTAAAGTGCAGGTAGTTTTAAAAGTCATTCAGCTTGTACATCGACATATTATGTCACATGCAGATAAACATGAAACACAGTTACAACACTAGTAACCATTACAGAGCACAGACTATGTTTAGGATTTAAGTATGTGTCTTAGGGGTTATCTCATATAGTTTGAATTTTTAATAGTGCTTATCAGTTCTTTTCTTATTATACAGGTATCTACCTCTGAGCCCAAGGCATTAAGATTATGAAAGGGGTTTCCTGAAAAATTTGCCAGTTTTAAAAAGATCTTACTCTGAATAGAGAAATGATGAATCCCTTAAAATTGTCAAGATGAAAAATGTTGAAAGAAAAAAGGTTTACTGGTTCTATTGTGAATTCTGTTATCTTTGTTTCATCAGTTTGAATCAGCAGAGTACATGTTCAGTGATGAAAGTTGCCATTTATAGATGCTGTTTATTGATGTTTATGGAATTTCAGATTGAGCATTTGTCATTGTTGTACATATTAATGTCAAACATGTAAATAAAGTACCAACATGTCAGTTATCCAGAGCATTCAGTTTTCGAAATCACATTTGCTGCCATGAGGCTGTTGCTATGATCTAGGTACATGTATTTGTGATCTGTAGGATGGCAAATGTGGATTATATACAAGGGTTAGGGTCAACACTGCTTGTGTTAGCTTCACTTCATGAACAACATATTGTGTTCAAAGTTTGTTGGTTAACTTTACTGGGTCTCAAATTGCACGTGGTCATGCATATTCTTGACAAACTTGAATTTCTTACGTGAAGTTTGGACAATTTATTATCTTTATCCTGTTAAAGACAGGAAAACAACATTTTAACAATGATGTAAGAAATCATTTTGGTAATATATTTTAAAATAAATATCTTAAATTAATGCTGTTTTGATGTATTATTTAGACCACTTCCCAGCTATAAATAATAAGGCATACAGAACCAATCATAATTTAGTAGAACAGATCAGTATATGGTGACCTTGTGTATCACATTTTTCATCTCATACAAACAGGAATACAGAGTGATTGTAGAACAGCATTTAAGGCAGAGGAGTGACTGTCATGCTAATAACATTTCAGAAATGCTATACAAGATATAAAGTAGAATGTATACATTGTAGCAATCCTGTATGCATGTCATGGTTTTGCAATATAAACCTAGGCATGTAGAATACTCTTCACACAGCTCAAACAGCTTTTATAGGCACCAGTCATCACTCAAATGTGCCAGTTTTTTAGCCAGAAATGCTCATACTTAACAAAGCCTAATGTTGCAACAAAATTTCCATTTAACATGCTGACCAGAAATGTTAACTTGGTCTGACAGTCAGATTTAGGTTTGTATTTTATATTGAAACACTTTGGCTATCTGTAATCTGGCAATGGACCCAGCCCAGGTACACTCTGACTAACAAACATGATGACCCTACTGGAGCTGGTCTGCAAGAGATAGTCCTACAGAAATGCACATTACATTTAATATTATGATCTTGAATACAATGCTTACCAAAGTAACGTAAGTGCAATTTATAAACTTTTAAACTTTTATTACAGTTTTATATATATATATATATATGTATACACACACACATATACACACACACACACACACACATCAGGGTTTTCATCATTTTCTGGCATAAGGGTCCACACAGTGCAGGATAATTTGATAAAATAACTTAATTTGTTGAGATACACAGGCTATAAAGACCTTATTACAATCTTAGCTAAAAATATTTTCTTTGTTAGTAGGTTCAAGTTTAATTTCATTGGCCAAATTCATTGCTGTAATTTTCCTTTGTTACCAGGTTTAATTGGTTTTGAGTCTGTGTGGTCCATCAGAGAAAATAAGCTCCAGTATAATATTTTTTTTCACCTGACATGTCGAAGCCAGGTAAACAATGGCAGCTTAAATACCAAAGGCATGATCAAGACCTTATTCATAATCATTCATTTAGAAATCTCGGGTTCCTGATTCAGTGCAATTAAAGCATGAAAAGAAAAATTGTTTTGTATGAATAATTCAGTACAGCTCAGACTGACACACCTAACTTTCTTTAAGCTTTTGCATTTCATTCAAAAAATGAAAACAAGTCTCAGGTTAATGTAAAAAAAAACTGACTATTGTTACGTATATGTAATTAAATTGCTTGTGTGTTAGTTTTAAAATTCTTTTTTATTTTATTTTTGTTTCATTACATTTTATTGTAATGATTATTTTCACGGGATTCGATATTTTTTCCAGTAAATTCAGTTTGTATAGAACATAAAAGGCATTACATTAGCACTATTTTTAGCTCACTCTGGTTCATAGATTTTGTAAACATCGAGTTAAAACGATTAGCTGTTACCAGGGTCATTTTCTGATTGTATGATGGCTCTAATTTGGAAACAACTTTTTCTTTCTGAATTTTATAATAAGATTTGCTAAGTTCTTCCATGGCAGATGTGCCTACTGGTTGTGCGCTTCTATTGCGATGTTCAAATTAGTATCACGTAGCCCGTCACGTGAAGCACCACGTGATCTAAAATTGAGGCTTAAAACAGCCATTTTCTACTACTTCGAGTGAGTTGTATTTTAAACCTTGAGGGCTCAAGAGATTTCTATTGTTGTTGTCAGTTTGTTTTTGAAGTTCATCTATTTTTTGGAATTTAATAATTTATTCTCTAGAAAACTAAACAAGTGTACCTTTTTATAAAAAGTTCTGTGAGAAAGAAATTCAGTGGAAATTTATTCAGGAATTCTATATGGAAACATAAACTGTGATTCAATTGAGGATCTGTTACCATCAGTACAAACATCATCTGACGTCATCGCCTCCATATTAGAATTTCATCGAGATTCAAATCCGGATTCAGTTAGAACTGTTTAGTGATAGGAATTATATTACTGAATCTTAGGATTAAATTTTGCATTATATTCACAAACCGTAAGTCCTATTTCCAATTTTTACATTGTTTTCTTGGGAAATAAATTATTTTGTTAAAATATACAAAGCTTGTTGGCTTCATTCTTTTCTCGTTATTTTTGTACGAGTCTATACATAACACTATCGACAGTTTTGGTCCATCCATATAAATAAAGGACAAGTTTTCCTGTCATAAAGTTAATGAATAGAGATGCTCCCACACAAAAGTGATTTTTATGATTCACCAGCTAGTACATGCACATGTGTGCTGATACTTTCAGCAGATAGTAAAACTTGGTGGTTTATAGTTGGTTTTATTTTTTTCATGATGATGTATTTTGAAAAATGTTTGAAAATTAAATTATAAATTTTAAAGTGGGTATGTGAGAAAGCCTGCCAGTAGCTTCTCGTGGGTCGGTGGTTCTCCCAGGGTTTTCCAGGGTTCTTCCTCCGCCGGTTATACTGGCAGCCATGTATAGCCTATCTTGTGCTAAAAAATGGCGTTAAACCCTACAACAATAACAACAAATTTTTACAAAATATCTCTGAGTAATCATACTAGTATAAATCGTTTACTACAAAATGTATGACATCCATGACACAGACATGTACAAAAACTTGTGAAAAATAAACAATAAATTTTAAGATAATCTGGTAATCTTTTTTCAGTTGTAATGCTATAAAACAATCCCCATTTTCATTTATCATTCATAAAATATCTTTACTGACTGCATGTGCTTGTGTGTGTGTGTGTGTGTGTGTGTGTGTGTGTATGTGTATTCTATCGGTGGGCGAGTTTATTGTTCAATAAATTCTGTCAGTGGGTCCTGAAAGGCCTTAATCACATCTTAGGGTGGTTACCCAATTTCAAAACTGCCCTCCCCCAGCCCCACGTATGTTTTAATGGAACAGCACTGATGTTATTGTACCTTATTTTCAAGGATTTAAGGTCACAGGTCTATTTTATTCAGGCCATTTGTCAAACTTATAAAATGTTAATGAAAATTAAAAGGAGTAAACACTGAAGAAAGATTTTCAAATCTGAATGATGCTACAATATTCTCTAGACAATTTCACAGATTGGTTGAGTTCAAAAGAATTTTGTTTGAAAGTAGCTGAAAGTTTCTCCTACCAATGCTGTCATCATTTGAGTCTGAAGAATCCTCAGAGCTGCCCGAGTCATCATCATCTTCATCCTCCTCCTCCTCATCTTCATCTTCTGTCTCAGATCTTATTGGAATTCCATACATGTCTCTCTTTCCTCTGGTCCTCTTCCTCTTCACACGACTATACATATCTTCATACTCCTGAAACCCACATAAAGTTAATAACTAACATGTTATTGATCTATTGCAGCTTTAATCACTTAATAAAATATTTCATATGCTCTAGTAAAGCATTCTCTGCCTTTTATTTATTTTTTCTTCGAGCAAAAATTTATACCCCAAACAATTATGTATGTAACCTTTTCAATCAAAACAGAATACTGTCAACAAATTTGAACAATAAAACACTTTTACATTGGGTTTGGCATCAATCTGTCAGTGGTAAAATAACTTATCAATGGATGATGTAAGCATCTTCAAAAAAATGCCAACATTAAATAAATCTACTTTTAGAAGTGCACTTGCCTCTACCACCCACCCACCCCTACAGTATCTTGGTCAGGTGAATTTTAAAAAAGCCTACCCAAAATTACTAAGATAAGACTACAAATCTGTTTATCATATTCATGAAACAAAGATTCCCATCCACAGGGCTTAATAAACTAAATTTATGCTAAACATAACCAAGATGTCATGGGTGAATGAAAGCATGGCTGGAAAGATAGACCAGAGTAGAACGATTACCAACCATTCTCTGTGGAACATAAAAACTGAAATCGTTTAATTGCTGGGCCACAATGACCTTCACCTTTTACCTCCCCATTAAGAGCTCTTTCTTATTATAACTGCATTTCATTCACAAACATAGGTCAAGGTATCCTGCCTGGAACTAAAGTTATTGTGTAAAAATTATTTATCTTCTTTCTGTCAGTGACATTCGTGTCTCACTTTTTGACACCATAAAGCTTCTTTCTTAGGCAAAGTATAAGCCATCTATGAATCTCATAATCATTAGGCTTCTGACTTTTCCAACTGAAAACCACCCACAAAGTTTGGTCAAGATCAGTTAAACTAATGCTTTTCTGCAGAAACCATTTTTCTTCTGTCAGTGACTTTAAATTATTTCAATAAATAAACTAGTGGTTAACAACAGGTTTTCATAAGTTTTAGATAGTTCTAACACAGCGTATAATGAAAAGGACTGAACACCTTGTGAATATTTTCTTTTCCTACATTAATATCAGAGCTCTTTTATCAAGTTGCAAATCTAACATATTTTAATGTGTGGTGAAGCCACAAGTTAAAATATATCATTTTTTACACTGCATGAACAAATCTATCAGGTATTTATGAAAATTATCCTTTTATAATATACCAAACTTGCTCCAGAATAAGAGCTATGAGGATTAACTCAATATTCAGCACCCACCCCACCCCACAATTTTCATAAATTCACCTCACTTTAACAGGCTGACCATATAAATATAAGCAGTGACTTTGGTGAGCGATAGGAATTTTATGATGTAATCCACTGCAATTATATTTTCCATATTTTGTCAACTATTTGATCACATCTGACCACAAAGCGTCTGATTCAGCAATGCATCACAGTGGGTTAGTAACTGTCGTTAAGAAAATGAGTGGAATAGCTTCATAGAGATGTGAATGGCATAGTCAAATTTCTTCAGCAAAAATTTCCATGTCTCAAATGTTCTAGCTCACAAAGTGTCTACTTTTGTTGCAACACGTCAGTAATTTCACTAAAAGTGAAATGAAATTTCTATTTTCTTTAAACATGTACATAATGAACGTACAATGATTTATTACGACAAGTAATATAATTCAGGGTTATGAAACCAATAGTGATTTTTCTTTAGAAGATTAACAATTACTTAGACATTGTGGGTGAAAAACAGAGAATTAAACGTGAAACATCGCAAATTTTCAAACTCATTTATAGCACAAAGTTTTTAATCTTATTTAAATTATTTAGATATTAAACCATGTTTTATGAGGTAATTTATCATCACATAGGCCATTTACTAAGATATTTTGATTCAGAATGTGTGATAAATTAGTGCCGCTAAAAATTGTGACAGAAAAATGTTCTATTAATGACAAAATTATGAAGTTTTAATTTCTCCTAAACCCCTGAAAACAAAATAATAAAAACGTGAATGAAAAGCTAACTTCTTGATGTAGAGAAATAGGAAAAATGTGTCATGTTATGAATGGGACAATTCTGCATCATGAATGAGACAGACTTTAACTGAATGATAAATTGCTTCATTTTCTGTGTATCTTCCTAATGTAAATGAACCCAACTAAAACAAATGCCCAATACCCTCAGGCTATTTTGAAAACTGATGAAACAGGACCATCTCTGTGTCTGAGTAAATTTTGGAGAGCTGCATTTTTGTTTCATCACTTTGTGTGGTGTTTTCCTGTGTCTCTGTTGTGTCTATCAGAATATTTCTGTAGACATAAGGTATCTGGTTTACTTCTTAAAGGAATATTTTGTATATGTTAATATAATAATATCACAATGCAAACATCATATTTTTATATAGCATACGAATTTAAATATTTTTAGTAATTCAGTAATGTTAATTTAATTTGACAAAACATCAATTTAAAACTTCTCATGGATGCTTTGTCTTTAGTGGTCACATATTTTTCCCCTAGGTGTTTTTTAATTTGAATTTTCTAATAAATAAAGGAAAGAACATTATTTCTTTACAATGTCTGAAAACAAAAATCTTAACATGGAAGTTTGATTATTTTTTCTTCTAATTCACAGCATCAAGAGTAAAGCTGGAAAGGACAAAGGTACAGAGAGAACAGCAGCATAGATGAAGAAAATCAGAAAAGACATTGCCACATGGAAAGATTACCTAAGAAGGGACAGATAAAAAAGAAATTAGAAAGAGAGACGATTTTCATATGATACAATCAAAAAGATAATGATGAAAGATAAACTTTGAAATGACAAGCAATACGACAAAAAGAAAATGCAGAATATCAAGAATTGTGCTATGTCAAGTCTGGTCTCATCCTTCT